>JAQZBX010024063.1:0-30423 GCA_029593785.1 Cabassous unicinctus
GCCTAAGAGTTACCTTCTGAAACCCTCCTTGTTGCTCAATATGGCCTCTCTCTAAGCCAAATTCAGCATATAAACACACTACCTTCCCCCTCTGGAGTGGGACATGACTCCTGGGGATGAGCTTCCTTGGCACCAAGGTAGTATTACCAAGCGCCAACTAGCAATGCATCTGGAAAAAGACCTTGACCAAAAGGGGGAAATATTAAATACAAATGAGTTTTTAGGGCTAAGAGATTTCAAAGTGAGTCGGGAGGTCATTCCAGAGGTTAGGCTTATGCATGTCTCAGAAGGATCTCATTGACTGCCACAGTAAACAGTGCCTCATATAGCAGGGCCCCTGTCAGAGGGCCTTACTTTGGAATTTATGCTCCCCAGTGTAAGAGAGTTAACACTCATTTATAATTTCCCTACACATAGCTCTTCTGCCCCTTTTATTTGAATCTATAAGTAGCACTATACCTGTTAAATATATGACCCAGAGACTTAAATCTTTGGTCTGTCCATGTGCCAGTTGAGCTCTGAATCTCACCAGAGTTGCAACACCTATTCTCCAGTTCATTGGACTCACCCAGGACAACTACCAAGGAGATGATGATGGACAATGCCTATTCCAAGGAACAGAGAGTGTCTGCAATTGCAAGCAAGATAGTTCCATCCATCTGCCCCATGGGATCTAAGCACCCTCTCAATTAAAAACAGAGTGGACATCACCATCCCCAAATCCTCAAGATTGGGGAATGAACAATGGACTAAAATAGACTTATTGTTATTCTGTTATAGACTTATTATTATTCTAGCAATAGAAGAACTTTTATCATTTATATAAAGGCAGTGGCCATCAGAGGTTGAGGGGAGGGAGAGGGAAGAACAGGTGTACCATGGAGGCATTTTTGGAACATTGGAATTGTCCTGCATGGCACTGCAATGACAGATACAGGCCATTATATATTTTGTCACAACCTATAAAATTTTGTGGGGCAGAGTGTAAACTATACTGTAAACTATAGTCCATGGTTAGTAGAAATGCTTCAATGTGTGTTCAACAAGTGTAACAAATGTATCACACTAATTAAAGGTGTTAATGTGGGAAAGTATGGGAGGTAGAGGGGACAGGGCATATGGGAAGTGCCTATATTTATTTTTTAAATAAAAAAAAAATTTTTTTTAAATACTTAGATTACATAAATCTTACATAAAAAATATAAGGGATTCCCATATGCCCTGCTCCCAACCCCTCCCACATTTTCCCACCTTAACAACATCCTTCATTAGTGTGGTCCATTTGTTACAATTGGTGAAAACATTTTGGAGCATTGCCACTAAGCGTGGATTATAGTTTACATTGTAGTTTACACTCTCTCCCACACAATTTTGTTAAGTTATGACCAGATATATAATGGATTGTATCTGTCATTACAATGTCATTCAGGACAATTCCCAAATCCTGAAAATGTCCCCGTATTACACCTGTTTTTCCCTCTCCCTACCCTAAGAACCTCCACTGGCCACTGCCTCCACATCAATGATGAAAGTTCTTCTGGTGCTAGAATCACAAAAAGTCTATACTAGAATACCAGTAAGTCTACTCTAGTCCTTTGTTCATTCCCCAATCCTGAGGATTCTGGTGATGTCCACTCCACCTCTAATTGAGAGAAAGCTTAGATCCCATGAGGCAGATGAATGGGACTACCTTGCTTGCAGTTGCAGACTCTCTCTGTTCCTTGGGATGGTTGTTGTCCATCATCATCTCCTAGTTAATTGTCCTGGGTGAGTCCAATGAACTGTAGAGTAGATGTCGCAATTCTCTTGAGATTCAGGACCCAACTGGCACATGGACAGTCCAAAGATTTAAGTGTCTTGGACATACACCTATCATCTCTAGCACTAACTGTAGGTTCAAGGAGAAGGGGCAGAAGGGCCATGTGTAGGTAAACCATACCTGAGTCCAACTCTGTCACACTGGGGAGCATAAGTTCCCAAGTAGGTCCTATTGGGAGGGCACCAAACTCCTGAGATGTTGACCCTGCCTCTAGTGTCTGGATGTTCTGCTATTTGAGGCAATATTTACTTTGAAAGTCAATGAGATCCTGCTGAGATGTGCATAAGCATAACCTCCCAAAGCACTTTGAAGTCTCTTAGCCATATAAATTCATTTGTCTTTATCCTTTCCCCCTTCTGGTCAACAATTTTTTCCAGTTGCACTGCCAGTTGGTGCTTGTTAGTAATCCCTTGGTGCCAAGGAGGCTTATCCCCAGGAGTCATGTCCCACACTGGGGGAAAGGTAATGCATTTATATGCTGCGTTTGGCTTAGAGAGAGGCCACATTTGACCAACAAGGAGGCTCTCAGGAGATAACTCTTAGGCACCCTATTATACTAGGCTAAGTTTCAATTTCACAAGAAAAGGTTCATAAGTACATTCATCAATATCAAGGGCCTGTCAATAGTCCTTTCTCCTTCACTACTCACTGCCCCTGTACTCAGCGGATTCTTGCTGTCCCATTGGAGAATTTGGCAGCGCTCCCAAGGATGGGAATTCGATATTCTTTTGATTATAGTGTGAATATCCACCCACTATGACAATACCCCCTGAAAACTTGAACACATTTATATGGCTTATAGGTATGCCCAATGTGAACCTCCTCCCATGCATCCCCCATCACTGACATCCCACACCAATGATCCTTCCCATCACAGTTGTAACCCTTCTGTGATTGAAAACTTTCTCAAAAATGAAGATAAGAAAATTACCAAATGCAATTATTAAGAAAATGAAACAATAATGATAGTTTAAAAATATCAAATAATTTTTTTTTAAAAACTTAATTGGAATATTAAAAGATAATTACAAATATAAAATTTAAAAAAATTTTAACATTGTCTTTCATTACTGTGAGATCTGTTACCTTGTATGTTCAGTGACATTTTCTTCTCTTTATTCCCCCAGTGTCTTATGATAAGGTGGAAGTGTATAGTTGTGCAGTGGATGGGCATGACAGCGGTGTAGCGATACTATTGGGTTGGGCGATGCTGGTTTGTTAGGGGGGGTAGGGTGGGGAGGGTGTGGTCAACTGTCCCTGGAACTGAGGGGAGGTTTGGGGAAGGGACCAGGTGAACACTGGGGATTTGCAGATATGTGGCTGAAACTACAACATTGGGAATGTTATTTGGCAGTATGGCAGGGGAGGGTTTACTGGTTTAGGGTGTTAGATGTGGGGGGCATTTGGGACAGGGCACACCTGCAGCAGGCTTCTAGGGAGAGCATGAGTGTTCATCTTGTCATAGTGTGTTGTATCAATGGGTGGAGACCCACATAATGAGCAGGAAGGTATTGGAGTCCCATCTTGGGGAATTCTGCTATGTTCTCAATTTGAGGGGCAGGAATCTCTTGAGAGCATAGGCAGTGCCCAATAGAAGGACAGGCCAGTATGTCAAGCCCTCAATGCTGTTACAAGTAACTATGAATCTTGTTCTTCAAGGAGTGAAGCTTGGTGGTTGCCATGGGTCCCAAGGGGACTGAGACGGAGGAATAGAATAGATGGAACATGGGGCATTTTGGGGGCAATGGAAGTGTTCTACATGACCTTGCAATGACAGATACAGGCCATGTTAAATTTCATTAAAATTTATAAAAGTATATGGTCCAAAATGTAAAGCATAATGTAAACCATTGACTATGGTTAGTAGCAATGTTTTAATATTTATGCATCTATTGTAACAAATGTACCATCCACTTATAAAATTTTATTAATAGGAAAAAGGGGAAAAGGGGGAGAATGCTGGGTATATGAGAATCCCCTATATTCTGCACGTGACTTTCTGTAACCTAAAGCTCTCCTATATTTTTTATGTAACATTTATATAATGTAAAGCTTCTTTAAAATTGTTTTTTTTTTTATTTTAAAAAGAGAACCACTCTAATGGATTGACTGTATGAAACATAAGAATAACCAGGGGGATGGTTTCAAAGATAAAAATGCATGCACTAAAGAACTGAGGAACATGAGTCAACCAGGCAGCCACTTGGTAGCCCTTGTTTCCTGCCTTAAAAGGATGAACAGGACCAGATATTTAATGCTTTGAAAAAAAATGTGCCTGCCCCAATCAAGATGGCAAAAGAGAAGCTTCAGGGCTCTGTCCCTCTCCTCCCCAAAGAACCTCAGAAGAACTGGCAGGAAATATTTTTCTCAAAACTCCAGAAAACAGGTAAATCTTCGCAGTGACAGGGTGACTGCTAAATCAAGAAAAATGGAACTTAAAAGCATTTTGGAATAATGGAAATATTTTGGTAATGGATGGTGGTGATGGTAGCACAACAATGTATTTAACTGCACTGAAATATATATCTAATTATGATTAAAAGGGGATATTTTAGACTATATAGATGATAACAGAATTTAAAAATTACAAAAAAAAAAAAAAAAAAAAAAAAAAAAAAACCAACCATGGAACCATGCTATAAAAACAATGAACCCTAAGTTAAACCATGGTCTTTAATTAATAGTACAATTATAAAAACATGCTATCATCAATTGTAACAAATTTTCCACACCAATGCAAGGTGTTGGTGGTTGGATGGTATATGGCAATCCTGTATTTTATGCATGATTGTGCTGTAAACCCAAGAGGGACTGAACCAGGACACTCCCTTCAGGCTCCCTGTCTGAGAACTTGCCCTGCATGCCAGACAGCTCACAAATCTCTCCTAATGAATACTGTGGGAAAGCAGTCAAGCCATGGCTGCCTGGGGCAAGGGATTAATGGCTGTAGGATATTTAGTTCAGTCCTGGGACTGTGAGGAAACTGTTTTCTAGGGGAGAGAATGATTTCTATTCATGTAAACGGAGAATTCCTAGGGCCACACACACATGCCCAAGACAAGATGGATGTATAGAAAGGATGAGGAAGCCCCCAACACATTGGCCTTGAGATAGTCCCTAAAATCATTGTATAAATAAGCTTTGAAAAAGTGCACTCGCATAGGTCAAGATCAATCTGCAAAGACCATGACCATGAAGGTGCCTTCTTTTCTACTCTTTCTTTCTTTGTTTTTTTTTTCAGGTACCAGGAGGGCCAGGGATTGAACCTGGGACCTTGTATGTGGGAAGGAGACATGCAACCACCTGAGCCACATCCACTCCTCTTCCTTCTTTTTGTTAGTGCCTGGCATTCAAGGAAAGTTCTGTCATAACATTAGCTGGATATAAGCTGAAAGTCTATATTCCAGTGAAACAATAAAATATCAAAATGTCCAGGTTTCAACAGAAGAATATAAAACATACAAAGAAGCAGGAAGCAATGGCCCGAAGGATACGATTAAAGCATTAGAAAGCATCAGTGAGGAAGAGCTTGGACGTACTAGACAAAGCTTTTTAAAAAATGGTCAGAAATATGCTCAAAGAACCAAAGGGAAACAAACATAGGCAAAGAACTAAAATAAACCAGGAAAATGGTAGATGAACACAAAGAGAATATTAATAGAGAGATGGAAGTTATGAAAGGAACCAAACAGAGGTGAAGACCACAGTAACAGAAATTTAAAATTCCATAAAGGGGTTAAACAGCAGATTGGATCTGGCAAAGAAAGAATCAATGGACTTGAAGATGAGACAACTGAATTTATCCAGTCTGAGGAGAAGAAAGAAGAAAGAATGAAGAAAAGTGACGGAAGCCTAAGGAACCTGCAGGACACAATCAAGCATACCAATATAGACACTGTGGGAGTCCCAGAAGGAGAAGAAAGAGACAAAGGGGCAGAGAGAATATACAAATAAATAATGGCTGAAAACATCCCCAATTTAATGAAAGACATGAATATACATATCCAAGACACTCAATAAACTCCAAACAGAATAAACCCATATTGATCTACACTATGACGTTTTATAATCAAACTGTCTAATGACAAAGAAAAAGAATTCTGAAAGGTGCCAGAGAAAAGCAATGTGTCACATACAAGGGTCCCCATTTCTCATCAGAAATGATGGGTGCAAGGAATCAGTGGGATGGCATATTTGAAGTGCTGAAGGCAAAAATTTGCCAAACAAGAATTCTATATCTGGCAAAACTGTCTTTCAAAAATGAGTGAGAAATTAAGACATGTCCAGATAAACAAAAGTTGAGGGATTTTGTCACCACTAGACTAGCTTTACAGGAGATATTAAAGAGAGTTCTGTAGGCTGAAAGGAAAGAACAGCAAACAATAGATAGAAGTCACATGAAGAAATAAAGATCTTTGATAAGGTAAAAGCATAGGTAAATATAACTGCCAGTATTATTGAATTTTGGCTTGCAACTTTTTTTTTTACTTCTTATAGGATATAAAAGCAAATGCATAAACTATAAAGAGAAATAAGTGGTTTTAGACTTACAACATATAATATGTAATTTGTAACAAAAACTATATAAAGGTGGAGGGATGGAGGGATACAGGAACATGGCTTGTGTAAACTATTGAAGTTAAAGTTGGTATCAAACAAACAAGATTGTTAAAGATATAGGAGGTTAAATTCAAGCGCCATGATAACTGTAAAGAAAATATCAGAGGATATGCAAAGCTCATAGAGACAAAAATTAGAATACAGGTTGACAGGAAGGGGAAATGGTGAGTTAATGAAAAATGGGTATAGGGTTTCTGTTGGGAAATTTTAGTAAAGGAAGGTGTGGGGGGGTACTATAACATTGTGAATTTGATGAATCCCACTGAATGGTATGCTTGGTAGTGGTTGAGATGGGAAACTATGTTGTATATATGTCCCCATATTAAAAAAGAAAAAGAAAGAGTAACTAAAGAGTCAATGACAATTAAATCCATATGCAGTCTTGGAAGGGATCCAACAATGGAGGAGAAAAAGCTCAAAAGGACATTAGGACCTATACAAAAATTGGAATATAGATTTTAGGCTTATATTAGTGTTAAATTTCTTGAATTGATAATTGCACTTAAGGTGGCTACATAAGTGAATATCCTTGTTCTTAGGAAATGTACATGTACATTAAGTGTTCAAGGGGCATGATTTATACCCAAGTGTTCAGAAAATGGATTAATAGATAGAAGACAGACAGACCAACATGCAGATATATGGATGGATGGATGGACGGATGGATGGATGGATGGATAGATAAAATGATTCAGCAAATGTGGCAAATGTTAAAATTGGTAGATCTAGGTATCTGGGTAGATAAGGATATTTGGAATTCTCAGTAAAGGGGATTGTATTATTTTTTTATATCTGTCCTGTATGTTTGAAAGTATTTCAAAATAAAAGTTTTAAAATATTAAAAATAAAAAGGGGGGTGAGATTGGTTTCAAGATGAGTTTATAATTGACTCAATTGTGAAGAACAGAAGAGTGAGATGATATGATTAGTCTTTCAATACCAATGTTTTAAAAAATCTACATAAACAGCCAATGTTATTTATAAATTATAATGTAAACCATATTCCATGGTTAGTAGCAATGCTTGACTATGTGTTCATCAATTGTAACAAATGTACCACACTGATGAAAGATGTTAATGGGGGGAGGGCATGGGAGCAGATGGGCTGGAGTATATGGGAATCACCTACATTTTTGATGTAATATTTATATAATCTAAAGCTTCTTTAAAAAAATTTTTTTTAAGAATTTTAAAATACTTTATATCACATATTCCTTTATCCCCAACCACAAGAGAAATACTCAGCTGCCAGGTTTGCATCCTGTGACCCATTCCAGCCACCACTATACAGCAGGAAGTACACCTGACTCAAGCTGACAGATATGATTTTCAGAGAATTGAGAATGGGTTATTTGCTTGGACTAAAGTGAAGCCATTCCTGAGCAATGAATGATTATCCAGAGGGAACAGACATGCAAATAAAAACATGAAAGAGAGGCCAACAGGGGAAAAAGAGACAGAGGATAAGAGCATGCGTGCCCAAGATTCTAGTCTGCTCTCTAATGCCTAGTCCAAGCCCTTGCAAAGACCCCTGAATTTTGTCAGATACCCCTGTGTCCTCATAATTCACAATTTTTCTTTAAATAGCTTTAATTATTTTTCTGACACGTGAAAAGAAAAGAAAATTAGCTAAGTAATTCCTTCCTGTGCTTTTGATTTTATTGGCAATGACAACAGAATCACTTCAAAGGGTTTGGAGGTCTTTTCAGAGACAGTAGACTGAAGGAGAAATTGGTAAGCTGTGGGGGATGGTCTGCAGGGCAAGGAGCCCAGGTGGAAGGGCAGATGGTTGTAGCCAGAAGGCAAGAAAATGGGCCAAGTTCTTGTACCCATGGGATATAGAGATGGAAGGTGAATAGAATGTTGGCCAGAAGAGACAACTGGCCCAATGGGACCTGACCAGGCAAGCGGCCCTAGTCTCCCATATGGTGGTTTTATAAAATAACATTTGAAATGTCTTCCTAAATGGATTCTAGAATATTATTCACAAAGAGTACCCACCTCCCCCCATCTGACTTCTTAGCCAGCAAAAAAGGCAAGAAGGAAGCATCTTGAATCAAGAATGGGAATGATTCCTTCTTTTCTCCTGGCCAATTGATCTTTGAAGGTCCTTTGATGTGCTTCTTATTTAATTTTCTTATATTGCTACACCAACTCAGAAAATTAAAATATAATTTTTATAATTAAAATATATATTAACCTATTTGCTCAGACCCCAACTGTGGACCTATTTCTACCACTCCTTTGATTGTCACAAATTCATAGGTTCTTATCCAAAACCTTTAGCAACTTGATCCTTTTGAATTCTATTTATCTGTTTAAAGAAAAGGTTGATTATATTTGCTTTTCATAAAATCTCAGAGTTGAAAAAAACTTTAGAAGCTATCCTGTTTAATCTCTCATTCATATCTACATAACCACCCTGGTCAGTTTACTTGATATTTTTCCTTAAATAGATTCAGTTTTTACCTTTTAATAGTATTTTAAAGGAAAAACAATATCATGAATATGATTTTTTTTAAAAACAGCATGATGTGTCATAAGTAAAAGGATTCATTTAGGAAAATATTCATCTGAGTACCACCCAAAACCATTTGGCACACACACATTAGTGGTCACTGCCTTAACTGTCATATTATTCTTTCCTCTTGCCATCCAAGAAGGATGTCATAAAAGACCTTGTGAAGTGCTGTGCTAGCAGGCAGATATTTGTCATCTGTTAATCCCCAATCTTTTTTCCCTAAAGGGAATACCCATTAGCCTGATTTGGTTTGTTCTTAGTAAATGCTCCGTGATTCTTTTTTTTTTTTTTATGATTGTATTTTTTTGTTGTTGTTTTTGCTTTTGTGTTACAAAGTTTTTTTCCCTCTTTTGGGATTATAATGAACATCATCAAACCACAATTAAACTCAGAAGTAGGACAGAGAATGCTCCAAAGGCTGGTTTGGTCATCCAAGATCATTAAAAATGGCTGACCTCCAACAGTATATAAAAAATATAAAATGTAAGTAAAGATAGAAATAAATTTTCCCTTTTAAATTACTTTTAAAGGAAAAAAAAACGGGGCCTTGGAAGTTTTGGTACTTTTTTCCTCCCCTGTTGCAAATTCACATTGTGGTTTTGGGAGGAGGAGGAGGAGAAAGGAGATGGTGAGGAAGAAGATGGAGATGGAGTCTGACGCAGCTACAGACAGATGGGCAGCTGGGACGATGAGGATGACGATGTGGACACCAAGAAGCAGAAGACAAGGATGACTAGACAGCAAAAGAGGAAAAGTTAAACTTTAAAAAAAGGCCGCCATGATCTATTCACCCTCCACTTCCCGTCTCTGAATCTAAACACAGTCACCTTCCAGGAAAGCGGCCCGCCCACCTACCCACCGCGGGCAGCACCCCCCACAGATGACACGCGCCCTCCTTGATTCTTAGTGTTCACTATTGAAAACCACCAATACTCAGGAAGATGCTGTGACACATATACGAGCAGTGGTTCTCTGAAGAACAAATGCTTCAAAATGATCTTACTCTATTGTCTTGGGACTGCCTTGGATTGTATGCGTTGACTACTTACACAAAGGACACTTTTAATCACTCTATATGCTCATATTTCTTCAACTTCTTACTGCACAAAACAATTTCACTGTAGAATACCAGTGAGGATTTTATAACAGAAATCTGCATGAAAGTGCCAATAACAACATGCTATGGTTCTGCAGAGAGAAAGAATCTTTCATATTCAGCTTCTCGAATGGCTCACTTTTTTATTATTTGAAGTGGAACCGGTCACTTAAATTTCTCTTTATTAGTGTCACAAGTTTCATTTAGGCTGTAAATTTTACTTCTGAACTTGCAAGTTGGAGCGTGCCTTATAGGGATGATGGTATTGTGAGTTATATATGAGATGCCATTTGTAGAAACCTATCTTTATTCATGGCTTGTCTTCTATGTAAGGAACAGGCCCAGAGAAAAATAGAGCTGGAAGACATATCATGAGCTCATATGATTAGGACTCTGGGCTTAAGGAACAAATCTCTTTTACATTTGCAATACAAACTCAAATGTTTAATTTTCTTTGTAACCAAGCATATCCCTTACTGGATAAATTGCTCCAAAAGATTCTCTATACAAACAGTCATTCATAAACACAGGCACCCTAATCTATATTTGCCACTGTTATTTTAACATGAGAGTCAATTATAGTGAGGTTTAAATAGACCAGTGTAATGAAAAAAATCTCATAATTAAAGAGAAAAGTGTACAGGAACTTCCTGTGAACATAAGTTGTTAATTTTGTGACCCTTACTTTATAGATTTTTCCTAATTTTTGTGTTTTATTCAGACTGTCAATTTTCCCAAAATAATGTTTTTAATGAAATTTTCCCACTGAGTGCAATTTTCTTCTTTAAATGACAAAATTTTGAATCTGTAACTTCAGCAAAATCCTCACTGGCAAAAGATAAGATTGAGATCACTTCCATCTTCAAGAAACTAGGTGATCAGAGTGGCAGATATAACAACAGATGATCTGCTTTCTTTTATACTTAGAGACCTGGGAGCATATTATTTGAATAACTATGAAAATTGCTCCTTCATCTCACATTTCAATATTGTCATTTAATACAACATTATATGCATATATTAGACTTCAAAAAGGAAAAACACACATGCATAGGCTTTTTTCCCTAACAGAAGTTAAAATTCTGTTTCACTTAACCCAAAATGTAAAGAACACAGCATCTCTTCTATATTAATGCAGTTTCATGTAAATTCTGTTCCAGTACCTGAGTATATCCTTGTGTTAAAAACCACACAGAATTGCAAGGAAAAGAAAGAAATAATAAAATCCAATAGAAACCTACCATCAGAAGCAGAGTGTATCTATTGGTCCTTGCACTCCAGTTGACTACATTCAGGAGAGCAATTCTGAATAGAAATAGCCCAACTTTAAGCTGTATTGTCTTACATATTTCAAACCACATTTCATTTCAAAGAACAGACTGGTTATTTCTAAATTGTCTTACTGAAAACTTATTAGAGTTCGAGGAAAATGGGATTTGGTGCCTTGGCAGAATAGCCAAGGGCCTTTTGCTTTTCTGACTACTGTTCAAATCTTACTTGGCCCAACCTGACAGTCATTCTTCCTGACAACTTTAAGAGGTTTCTTTAAGTGGTATGATACCTGCAGTTTTCTTCCACTTGGTATTCTGCTTTAAGGCTGATGCAGGCACAAGGGACTTGTAAATATAATATTTTTACAACTATAAAAGTATTTTTATTTGATTTTCCAACAACTGTACAATGCACGAGTAAGTACAAGAGTAGGAAAAAGAGCAACAGGCCAGGGCAGGTTTTTCCAAACCTGGCTGACCATCAGAAGGTTATTTAAAAGACAGACTACACGGGAAGCAGATGAGGCTCAACCAGTTGGGCGCCCGCCTACCACAAGGGAGGTCCTGGGTTCGGGTCCCGGTGCCTCCTAAAAGAGGTCGAGCTAGACACTGCCTCCCACCGCAATGAGCTAGATACCACCTCTCACCGCAATGAGCTAGACACCGCCTCCTACCGCAATGAGAAGATGCCATAAGCCAGCAGACACCACTGCCCGTGGGGAGCAGATGTGGCTCAGGCCATTGGGTACTCGCCTCTCATATGGGAGGTCCTGGGTTCGGTTCCCAGTGCCTCCTGGAGGGGGCGAGCAAACAATGAGCAGATGGACAAGACAACCATCTTGGAGGGGAGGGGATAAATAAAGAAAAATAAAGTAAACAAATCTTTAAAAAAGAAATAATAATAAAAGACAGACTACAGGGCTCTTCCTCCAGGGATTTGAATTAAGTATACCTGAGGGTGGGCCAAGAAACCTGTATTTCAAGAAATCTCCCCAAATTATTCTTATATTGGTTTCACAGTTCCAGTTCATGTACCCTCTCTAGACACACTGGATAGGATTTGTTACGAAAAAATCAGCAGTGTGTGATTGGGAAGAAGTTGAGGGGCGGGGGTGGCAGGAGGTTGGTGGTGGGGAATATGTTACTTCATTACTTACTTAATTTACTTATATATTGCCTCATTTATTCTATACAAAAGAGTCTTCAGTTTGAAATTATCTATCTTGATTTTACCAGAAAGAAAACTGACACTCAGAGAAGTCAAATGATTTGTCAAGAGTTATACAGCTATCATCTTAGGCACAGTTACAGTTCAAATTCAGGTCTGCCTCCAAAACCCATGGTCTTTCCAACACACCATGATGCTTCTTTCAAATAATAACACAACTTTTCTAGGTCTCAAACTCCTAATGGCCAAAATGAATGGATGGACCAGAGGGTGATTAGCTCAATCTCTGTTGCTCAAAACATTGAGAGGAAGGTGGGTAACCCAAGCAAAACTAGGCAGAAGGATAATAATTAGGAAATTAATTTCTTGGGAATTTAAAATAAATTATTTCTACTTTAAACAATTATCCAAATTGTTTTCATTAATATTTAAGAAGAGAAATGATCATTGAATATCCTACTTTACCCACTGAATATACTGAATGAGATGCTTTAAGTCTATTATTTCTTTTCATTCTCACGACAAACCTGCAAAAAAGGGTTTATTACCTACATTTTACATGTGAAGAAAGTATGTTTGAGAGAGATTAAGATGCTTTTCTAAAATTATATCAAAGAGCCCAGGTTAGAACATTGATATTCTTGTATATTTCTAGCACACCATATTATGAGCATTTTCTACTTCAAACATCATTTCAGTGGAAATAAAGGAAGACTGGACATTTACTTGAGCTGAATATACAGTGCTACAGCTTATTTTCACAAGAATTCATTGTTATTTAATATTTTGCTCTTTAAAATGTTCCTATTGATACCTATTGGTCCCTTCACACACGTATGCTCAATGACTTCTCGTGCTGCCTGAAGAAAAAAAAAAGTGGCTTCTCACTTGACTGGTATTTTACATGCACACCCAGCCTCTCTTGGAGGCAAGCACATTGCATGCAATGAGCAACAGATCACCAGATCATGAGTGGTCAGTTTTGGTTTGTTTTTTTTTATCTTGTAGGAAGCTTGGTCTCTAAGAAAGCATTGCATTAGGGACTGTTGTAATTATATGGAGGGCACTGGTTTTCCTCAGTTTCCCCTGAGGATAGATAAGAGATAATGAGCTTCAACATACATGTGACATTTAGATTGAGTACTAGAAAGAGATAACAGGAGCTTTTGGATTCAACTAGAAAGGGGAGCCTTGAGGAAAATTTTCACCTTAAAAAAAAAAAAAGCTTCTCACCTGATGAGTATTATTCTTGTACACCCAGCATAGCTTGAAGGCAAAAGAAAACTAAGTAATCTGCTCAGACTGCTGCATATCCGGTAAATTTATACGTGGCACTTTTAAAACAGCTTCAGAAAACAGATTTCCTTCTCAACCTGCAAGTGTCTTCTTACCTGCTTTTCTCATCTACTGTATTCTATCAGAGCAACTCCAATAGGAAAGCTGAGATAAGGAATAATCTATTTAGTGGGAAAAATATAAGGTTTCTTATAGGTTTTAAAATTCAGAGTAAATCTAGCAATCTACATGTTATCGTTTTCCTCCCAAAATTTTTTATCAAGAAAAATGTATGTAGAGGTATTTCTTTTTAATTGCCTAGAAATATGTTATCTTAGGCAGGTGTCATAACTTGAAGAATATTTATGATGTTTAAACTAATTATTTTTATGTTTTAATTCATTTCACTTTCCTCTGAGAGTGTTAGCATTCCCTGTGTTAAATAAAAAAAAAATGGTCACCTGCATTGGGCATTGCCGGGAGGGACCCCTATCTGAGAAAGGATTTTCCAGAAGACAAAATAATTGACCTACAGGGGCTTTCTGAGAAAACAGAACAATGGAATGCACCGTACAGAACTGCAGATAAGCAACACCTGGTGATAAACCAGTTTTGGTCTAGCTTATCAGAATGGACACAGCACACTCATCAATGTGTATCTGCTCCCTAGACTTTGTAAAATGCCCCTGTGCAAAACGGAAATTTAATGTCAGCCAATCTGAACATTTCCTTGCCTGTTTCCTGTCAGTCAAATTAAGTATCCCCTTTCCACTGCCTTGTCAGATGTCCTAACCTCTTAATGACTTTAGTTTTGGTGCTATGCAATTTGTGAATGCTTTGTTGCCCAAATAAACATTAATATATTTTTTTAAATGCCTTTATTTATCTTTGACATGGTATTTCAGATCAGCGATTGACAACTTATCTTTCACTTCAACACACAGCTCCCACGCAGGAATTCTATGGGCATGACTAGTTTAGACACCAGAGGATTTCAATCTTGAGTATTTCCCAGGGAACGCTGTAGTCCATCCCATTCTCACAATAACTGCCAAATCCAGAGAGCTAAACACCACAGGAGACAACTGCCTTTTCACACTGCTATCGAGGGACAGTTTTCTTTAATTACTTTGAGGTCAAGTCGGTTAAATGTTTGCATCAATGTAAATTCAAAAAAAAATTTTTTTTCAGTACTATTTTCTTAGTTGCATACTGAATGATATGGACATCATTTTAACTACTTTGACATTTTTTTGAGGGACTACTTTGCTAAATTCACTTCCCAGCAAAAGTTGAGCCTGCATGTGCTCTCTGTGTCAATTTTTAAAAAAGGAAAGGAAGGAAATTTGATATTGCCAGGATAAATTCGGGAGGAAAGAAGGAACTGAGCTGCGGAAATACATGGTGGAGAGGTCAACAAAAAAGCAGTTGGTAGTTGCATAGCTTGGAAGAAACTTTTGGTAAATAGATATGTCAAGAAATATTTTTTATGTAGTTGATTTGAGTGTGAAAAATGCCCCCCCCTTTCTCTTTCTAAATGAAGATGATTGGCGAATTCCATGTGGTTTTTTGATGTTTTTGTGGAATTGCATTCTGCTTGGGGAGCTTGAAGAGAAAAATGAAGAGGCATTCAACATTTATGTGTTAGAAGTACACATTCAGACATTAACATCTTGGAATAAAGACATATAAAACCATGAGCTACTCTATAGAGTGGTTCATCATTCCTCATGAGTCTGCAGTACTTCAGGGTCTAAGTCAAGGCCTATTTTCTCCTGGAATCCCTTCCTGACCATCCTGGCCCTCAGTCATCATGTACCATTTAATCTAATGTGTGATATCATTGCCTCATAAAAGACAATCTAAATAGATAAAAGTGAACAATGGAATGGAATTCAGACCAAAACCTAGCAACCATGCTAGTCATTCTTTATAAGGACTGGGTGATGAGTGCTTAAACCAGAGGTTGTAGCATGATCTGATGAAAAGATCTTTTTCTGTTATATTTGTATATTTGCTATTGGGTGCTTTGGTACCAGAGCTAAGTATTAGCATTTTCTTGATGAGTAGGCACTTTCTGTTCCTAAAACCTAAAATTGGCACAGGGGAAGCTCAGCATGCTTTACCCATAAAGATTTTTTTTCAGAATGGATTAAGGCAAACTTAGGAGCCAAATGTTTCATTGTTTGTGGGTAAATCTCAAAAGGCTGGCTGAATTAAGCTCTACATATTCATCATCAGGCATTGCCAATAAAGACACAAATAAAGCAAATTAATATACTTTTTTAAACTGTGTCTTTATAAAATTTCTAAGAGGCTTTGATGAACAAAACACCAGCTTACAAAGAAGCCGCCATTGTCTCGGTGTTTGGGCACAATCATTCTCAAAGACATCTGTGCCGACTCCTTTTTAAGCTTGGAAGGCTGCTATCTGAATCAAACCCAGACTCTTTTGTTGCAAAAAATCTGAATTTTGAGATTTCCATTTAAGTTGAGAAACAGCTTTCTCCACTCAAACACAAGATGCAATTTATTTTACAGTTTGAGATTAATAGCAATGATTGGCTTGGAAATAAAGGAGTCTTGAAGAAGAATGAGAGCCCAAACACCACACAATAGGCCACACACACAGAGTCCTTTGCTAAGGCCATAGAGCCACAGTATGTATTTGCAAATCATTCTACTATAATTTAAGACATACTATGCAGGCTTCTTAAGCTCAAGCCATATGGCATCTGAATATTTCAGGTTTTAAAATTAGAAGTCAGGATGGTTGAAATTAGGCTTCTGAGTGTGATATATGTATTAAAATCTTTAGCTATAAATTTGCACAATTTTGCCTAGAATAAAACTCACCTGGCAAAATTTAAAAGCAATAATGATTTGTTTGGGGATCCAGAAAGTGGTTATCAGCGATTCAATTTTTCTGAGATGAAAGTATTAAGTGAAGTGTGCTCCTCCTTGATAGGAAGCCCAATTCAGAGATAAAATTGTTGATGGATTCATTAAGGGCTTGAACTGTAAATCTTATCTCCACTGAGATCTTAAAGAAAATGGCATTATTCTTTCAATATGCTGACACCCCTACCGTCCAGTTCTGAGATAGTATTTCAACTGAAAGGCATAAGAATACTTAAAAAGTGAAGAGTAGAAAGGGTAGATGATTTTTCTTTCTTTTTTCTCTTATCATTCACCTCACATATACATGGCCCTAGGCCCAGCGATACCCTTGATTTCAACTTACACATTTTTCACTCTGCATCTCCCAACAACCTACCATGGACTTCTACACTCCCCACAACACCAAGCCCACATCCCAGTGGTGCATGGTAGGGTGGAGAGACTAGATTTGTCAAGAGAGGAAAAGGAAAATATCTAAGTGACAACTTAATGCTACAGCACATTTCATCTTAATTCATCTTAATTCCATTCTTAGGGGTGGTGGAGACTTACCAGCACATAAGACAAAATCAGAATGAAAGCGAGGATAAAGAGCAGGCCCCATGTTTTTTGGGGGGAGGTGGGTCCACTAGAGAGATTTACAGGTTGATTATATATATCTGTTTTTTAATGACAGATGAACTAAGTGGCTAAGATGCAAATCACAGGGTAAAGACAACTCACTCTCTCTCAAGAAAATAACTTGAGTCCAGGGAAAGCCAAAATGTCATTTTCCTTTAACTGATATCTGTAATTAGTTTTATTGTTGTACTAGATACATATTTACCAAGTAAAAATTCAGGATAAATATTTATGGATACATATCCCCTTATAACCTATAAACTATGCACAAAAATATCTGCCTTTCTCCTCTTGGAAATCCAGGCCAGAAAGGGAAATGATTTTCATTTTTGTTCTTTCTGAAGCCCTTCTTCATTATATCACAGTTAATTTCTTGATGGAAAGGAGATAAGAAAACCCATGATTGTAACTCAATCAGTCAACAATTATTTAGTGATTACCCACCACATGATCAGCATTATGCTATTTGCTTTGGTGATAAAAGAACCAAATACCACTGTCCCTGACCTAAATAAGACGATGACATAAGGGGAACAAACTAAAATGTGAGGAAAGTCACTTATATTTCTGGGTCTCTATTTGCCTGTTTTTAAAGAACTCTACTAACTGCTATAGCCTACTATTTTAATGTTTTTAATATAGAAATAAGTTAAATATTATTTTAGAAAAGGAAAAGATAAGGAAACGGCTATGTGGCTTGAGGTAAGGCCCAAGAGGTCCTTGAAAGGTGGGAAGATTTGGAAGGGAAGATGAGAGGTAAAAGGTCACTAACGACCAAAGGAGGAACACATGGGCAGGCTTAGGTCTGGACTCTGTGAGGGGCATGTGGGCACTTGGGAAGAGGACATTAACCTGCTGAGGCAGAAAGGAAGTCCGATTACAGTGGGAAGGCAGAGGCAGGCTGGGGTAGGCCTAGAAAGCCAGAGAGAGTTTAGATTCGACACACGGGCAAATCATGCATTCACTTGACAATTCAGTGACCATTTTCTGAGTTTCTTCTCTGCACCATGTCCTGTACAAAAACTGGACCCTCAGTGGTGCACTAGACCGCCATGGCCCAGACCTCATGGAGCAGAACCTAAGACTAACAGGTCAGATTTGGAACCCTATCTAAGTTAAAATTCTGCAAATTCAACATGAAATATTTACAAGATTTATAAAAGGCCATAGATGTTTCATAAGATACAACATTGTCACCTAATTTTCTCAAAGCATTTTCAGAAATGTGATTCCCCTGACATAATTATAAACAATACATTTGTGGGGAGAGGGATTCCTAAACGTCAAATTAAGTTAATTTAATAAATAGGCAGGGACATGATTAGTTTAGCTGGAAAGTTAGGTTAACAATTGTTATGGTTGGTGGTAGAAAGCTATAAGTTAGATGAACTCTAACACAGTTTCATAACTGTGAGGTAATCACGTGTGTCAATGGCCTTTGGGCCAGTATTTGTCAGCATGGAGTTCTAGAGTAAGAGAATTTGGACATTATCTAGTCCAAACTGTTTATTTCACAAAGAGTAAAAGTGAGACTCAAATGGATCAGGGATTGGACTAAAGCCAGCTGGTTAGTAGGCAGATCCGGAGCTAGAACTAATACATATAAATTCCTACCACAAACCCCCATGAAATTTTGTCATGACAGAGACCTGATTGAAGAAAAGATGCGGCAATTTCTGTGGTGTTTGTAAATGAAACATTCAGTCCATGGTCTTGGTTCCCACAATCAAAATCACTTGCCTCTATAATTTATTTGTAAATGAAAACAAGGCATTACCACATGGCAATAAAGCAACTGAAGGGTGTGGTTACAGCGATAGCTAATTCCATCCCTAGATCCCAGCAGGTTTATCTTAAGCTGATATTTTTCTACAGTTCATGATACTAAGAAGATACAAAAGTTTAGGTGAACAGCAAATCTATTTCTCTAGCAGCCATAGGTGTGCGTTAACAGACTGCATGTTTAGTCACTCGAATATATTTGTGAATCTTATCTTATTAGTTTCTGGTCCTCAGGTTCCTCCTATGCAAAATAAGAGGAACGATGAGAGCAGTAATGAGCTACCTTTTATGGAGCACCATCATGAGCTAGGCACTGGGCTAGGCACTTTGCATATTTAGAGATATGTTTCCAGTTACTTTAACAACAATATTTAGTGGTACATAACAATCACCTATTTACAGATGAGAAAACCAAGGATTAGAGGAACCTTGCCTCAGATCAAACAATAAAAGGTGAAGTAAAAAGGATTTGTACTAGGTATCTGTCTCCAAAACCCATTTCCTTTTACAATAACACATGAATAGTGTTGCTTGTCAGGAATAACACAGACTCATTTGTCTGTCCTACATGAAGAGAGCCCTCAGAATATTCTAGAACCTGGGGTTTCATATTAAGGTGGTACAATTGGACGTTTTTATAATTCTGGAGGGATGAGAGGGACTACGAAGAGAATCACATTCTTTATGAAGAAGAATCCGATTTTTAATATTTCTGAATCTTATGTGTGGTAAGATAGAGAAGGGTTTATGATATTATAATAACCACACAGGAGTTTCAATAATATGCTCCTTCTAAAGTATTCAAAGAACAATGAGATAACTTTAAGGAAAGTAATATGTGTTTTTTTTTTTCAGATGACCTTTCTTGAAATGATTATCAAAAAGACCTCTAGTCTTTTTAATGTCTCAGCTTAATAATTACACTACCACAGTGATTTCAAGTCTGGGCTGCTTCCTGAGTGCAGGCCCACATAAAGGTCTTCAACACACTTCCAAATAATTAGCTGAGTGGGTGTGCGTGTTTTAAACCCTGTTAGTTTCAGAGCCTATCTGCTTCAGAGTCAGCTAGGGGGAAAAAATCTCAGCTTGAACCGAGCTTAGAGAGTGAAGGACAAGAGCAGTGGTCTCCTTTCACACCCCACAGCTTCACTGTGCAGCAGTACACTATATTTTAAAGATTGGGCTTTAAATGGCCACACTCTTTGAGACTTCATAAAAAGACCTCTGACACAGGGATTCTTCTAAAAATATCTGAAAACAATTTGACTTTTTCTTTATGTTGAATCATAAATTTGCAGTTCCCCCTTCCCCTAGCCCTACTCTTCCCATTATTGTGACTTCCAAATGAACAACAAAGGCCTAATTTATTATAGAAATCCTAGTCAGACATAGATAAACTGTAAAATATTGCTGATCCATCAAATCCTTTTGAGACTTAGGGTCTATATGCAATAAAATCCTGCTACACCATAGTGAGCCTCAGAGATGGGAAATTTTGGTCTTATTAGCACTAACATTTAAAAATCCTGCACCACTTCAGGTTGAAATGCCAAGCTTGAGACTGCTGCATGCAGATGGGTATGCAGGACATCTAGACAAATCTTAGTGTACAAACAGCAGATTAGTATTTCTGGGTCTCTGCTGTGCAAAGGTGTTTGCATGGCTTACTCAATTTAAATACACACAATGCCCAAGGGTTCCTTCTGGGAAAAAAAAGGAGAGAGAGACAAAAAAACAAGCTTTAGAGAGTCACCAAAGGGCAGAAATATCTTTTCCTTTCACTAGGTTTTTGGAGCCATTCATTCACTCATTCATGCATTCAAGAACTATTTATGAAATACCAACTAATATCCAGGTACTGTGCTAGTATACAGTGGTAAACAAAAAGAAATTTATTTCTGTCCATCATGCAATTAAAAAATGTAATGATAATGCTTTTGGAAGCTGCAAAGCATATATTTACTTGTAGAGTAAACAAAAGCATGAACTTCAGTCTGATTTTTAAGCTCCTTGAATTTATGGACATGTCTTATCTTTTCATTTTCCAGTTGACTAGCAGTGACTATAAATATGTATTTTATAAAAATAAAGGATATGGAAGTTATACAATAGTATATAAGACTAAAGTACTAATAATAGTAATCACTATTGTTTTATTGAAAGTACACTACATGCCAAGAACTGAATACTCAAAATAACCTTTTGAAATAAAATGATAGGAGTGTGCTGGTGTGAGTTTTTTATGGACCCCAGAAAATTATATTCTTAAGGCAACCCATTCCCGTGCATAGAAACCTATTGTATGTGGGGACTTTTGGTTAAGCTAAGGGATCTTTGGATTAGATCACTTTTTTTTTTAAGGAGGTACTAGGATTGAATCCAGGACATCGTACATGGGAAGCAGGTGCTCAACCACTGAGCTACCTGATTGGATCACTTTTGATTAGATCACTTCAGTTAAGGCCCTTTGATTAAATTGTAGGGCCCAGGATGGCTCTTAACCCTTTTACTGGAGCCATATATAAATGGAAACACACAGAGAGAAAGACAGCCAATACCAATTTTACCCTGCCATGTGAGAAAGGATTCCAGGACTGCCTACAGCTGCAGAAAGACAGAGAAACCCCGAGAGGCTGAGAGGCTTGGATGCTGGAATCAGCAGAGAAGCACGAAGCAGGAGAAGGAAGAGAATAGCCATGTGCCTGACTGCCCACAGCTGAGCTCAGGGGAGAACGTGAGCCTGGAGTAGAAGGCAGGGACCTCAGCAGAGACCTCCATTTTGCCTTGCCACGTGGCAGGACTCCAGATCCCAGCAGCCGACTTTGGTGAGAAAGCATCTCTGTTGATGCCTTGATGTGGACATTGTCATGGCCTCATAATGGTAAGCTTTTACCCTAATAAATCCCCATTGTAAAAGCCAACCTATTTCTGGTATTTTGCTCCCAGCAGTTGTAGCAAACTAAAACAAGGAGACATGTAAAAAAATAAATAAATAAATAAATAAACTCTACTACGTGGTGGAACCTACAGATGCCCAATTACTGCCATGTATCAATACTCACTCCTCATGGGAATCTGACAGGAATAACAGTTTGTGTCTATTGATCTTAAGCAAGGCCTGCCTAGATTTTGGGGGCTCTTCAAACCTATGTTAATGGGAGAGAATTGTGCAGCATCTGAAAGACCTTTGAAAGTTGGCTTTTTAAAAGAATTTTTTTTTTTTTTTTTTTTTTAAAGATACTTAGGTTACATAAATGTTACACAAACGATATAGGGATTCCCATGAGAAAGCTGTCTTGAAAGCAGCAGGGTTTCCAAACTTGAGTGGGCATCCGAAGCACCTGGAGGGATCATTAAATGCAAATTGTTGGGTCCCATCCCCAGAGTTTCTCAGTCAGCAGGTCCAGAATGGGCCTGATGATTTGCATTTTTAACAAGTTCCAGGTGATGTTGATTCTGCTGGTCCACTGACTAGCCTTCGAGAATCACTTACAAGTGAAAAGCCCTAAGGATTGATACTTGCTTGTTCTGAGGGGGGTGGGGAGGAGAGGTAGAGAGAGAGAGAGGATGAACAGGAATGATTAGGGATAAACTAGTCTCAAACTCTCCCAGACAAGATAAAAAAATATTGTAATATGACATTAATAAGGACATTTAATTTCTACCCTGAAGGAAACATAAGGGGTGGCTGAAAGCTTCAGGCAAAGCTCTCTGCGGTTCATTTCCATCCCAGAATGAGCAATTGCAGTTCTAGGGTCTATGGATAGATGAAACAGAAGAATTCCACCTTCTGGAAGACAGCTTGAGACAGTGCAAGGAATTTTCAGGTATGATATGTCAGGGTGATTATTAAGAGATAACAGAAAAGGAAGCTCTTGACTGGACCTAGAAGAAACTATTTCATTACAAAACTAAAAAATAGAAGTATACTCTCTCCCAGAAAGGGAAAGTCAGCCCAAATTCTGGAAGATCCTAGGATTCATCGGTTCTTTTGTGATCTCAGCTTTATAAACAAGGAAATTGACTCAGAGAAGTCACAGAGCACCTCATGGTCATAAAGCAAGGAAGGGAAAAGCTTGGATTTGTTCCAGGTCCATCCACCTCTAGAGACTATGTAATTATCCATTGTATTATTCTGTCTCTACCCACTCTACACGACTAGAATTTTTTTTTTCCAAAAAGTATCAAATGCATATTGGATGCTACTACATGCCAGGTTCTGATTCAATTTGTGTTATTTCATCTTAAAAACAATCCTGTGAAGTGGATATGATATAATCCCAATTACATAGATAAATCAAGGATTAAACAATTTGTCAGACCCTTGCAGAACTAGTGGCAGAAAAAAAAAAAAATTCCCAATCAATTTCACTTCAGAGCTAGCATCTTTAGTGTTTTTTTCCTTCCTAATGACAGTCACCTCCCACCATTCTGCCAAATTAGTCTGGCTCTTGCTCTTTATTTCTAATTATGTTTCTATAGAATTAGGTCCTCAGAATCATATTTAATACGTAAATGAAATATCCATGAATATAAAGATCTCTACTGTTGAATATCAATTATTATAGAAAAGTAGGAAGAATTCCACCACATTGCGACTGTGGTTAATGGCTACATTAGGAATGATTTATAGCTACATTAGAATTTCAGTTAATGTGAAATAAAATGTATCCTTAGCTTTTTCCACTCTCAAAATGAAATGAACCTGAATAAATTATTATGAATTGTGTACTTTCTAATGACAGCTTTTTTGCAGTTAAATTTATTAATTAAATATTATCATCCAATGTAGAATTCATTTTTTTGAGATTACTGACCCAGGAATTGAGTTAAAATTTTCTAACAGAAAAGCAAAGGCAAGCCACTCTGATACAAGGCAAATTGTTTTAAGCTAAAGGTCTCTGCTTTGCAGTATCCACGACTATCATTAAAATAGATGTTAAAGTCTTGAGGCTATCTACCTTCCCCTAACTTCTTCTCACGTATTTATAATTTACAAATCTCCTTAAGGGAAAATACAATGCTGGCGCTGAGAGGTACTGGTAGAGGGATAACAGTGGCTAATGGAGTGGTTATATGTAAACACACACGTACACAACCTGGGTAAGCATTAGAATTCATGGAGCTCAGAATGCAGCTAATACATGCTACTCTAGAGAATTCCAATAGACTATAAACACACTGTCCATACAGAAAGAAAAACTGGGCTGTAATTCTTTAAAGTTGGTTTCTTGAGGTAAAAAAAAATGTGATGAGCAGAAGGAATCTGCTTTCTTGGCAAAATTACTAATAACTGATGGTAAGAGAGAGCTGCCTGTTTCTCTAATACTCTCCCAAGCTACTGGTTCCCATTTGTGTTTTAAGGATAACGGAAAAGAATTGCCTGTTGTTGTTTTTTTTTTATTATTTCAGTGATAAAATCTGCTTTTCCAGTTTTCTGAAAAAGTCCACCATGAGTTACAGCAGCCTCTTTAACTTTCTTTGGCATTTCATCAGGGTTTTGTTTGTTTATCTTGATGCAGACCACCCCTAAGAGATACAGAGTGTAGTCTTATTTAAACATACCTGTGCCAGGGGTCTCTTCCCATCTCCCAGGTAATGACAGGAACTGAATGATAAAAGCACTCCTTCCTAGATGCTTCTGCCTCTGATTAAGACCTCTACTTGGGAGTTCTTGGGACTCTATTTAAACCACCTGCTTAAATGGCTCATTGAAATCTCTCACTGACATTGTATAAATGTCCCTACACTGCAGGGAAATGGCTGAGAGGGGACAGACAGAGAACTGTGAAGAAACTAAAGAACCTTTAATGGATTAAAAACAAAAAGCCATTCTGCTCTCCAGGGTGCACATTTATTTAGCTAGATTTGCTTAAAAGTATTCTCAAGCCTCCAAATCCAATCGACCAGAATGACTAAATAGTTTTTTTCTGGCCCACTGGAGAGATATGCCTTTATATGATTATTTTAATGACAATTATCAGATAATTGTAACATAAAGGCTAATATATAAGTATGACAGAACATGTGAATTTTACAAATCAAAAGTCTCCAGGGTATTTTTGAAAAGCACTTTGGCTACATTTTTAAGTCTAACTAAACACTCCAACAGACAGAAGAATTATTAGACTTGGGCAAGATTCATAAAAATGGGTAAAGTTAAAAAGAATAATTATCTGAAATATTTTTGACAGCAATTAATTTCATAGTGGATACATTCATTTCCTAAATCCCAAGAAAACATTTTTAAAACTACAAAACAAGACACTTTTACAGAGAAATTCTGCCACTGGAGTTTATAATGATCCGAACTGCAGAAGAAATATAATTAAAGTTTCTTTACAATTACTTTTAACGAGGTAATTTAATTGCATTTTCTCCAATTCTCAGATAGTTTCTGGTTATTGTTCAAATTTAACAAGAATTAAAGATACAGAATATTAATAGTCAATTTATAGGAATATTACCAGAATTGACTGATGAGGAATTGCAGTTGTAGACCAATGACAATATTTGTGTGGTTTTTTTCTTACTTAATATTATAAATAAAAGTTAATAATTAGGGGAGATTCTTTGACAGTCCTGTTTTTCCATGTTTGCAACATATCTCCTTTCCTGATAGTGGGTTGAAGAAACATTTATTTATGTCCTTCTCCATCCTTCCATATAGCCTTTTCCTAAAGAATGCCTTAAAATGCAAAGTATAGTCAGAAAAAAACAAAAAGAATTAAAATGTACATAAAACTTATAATTTGGGGAAAAAAATACTTTCCAAATACCAGCTGGGGGTTTTAACTAATTTTATAACAAAATGACATAATCCAAAGAAATAAAAGCTAATATTATACAATGTGGAAATGCATTAATGTTTGTAGTCCAATTACCTTTAAGACCCTCAGACATGACTTCTTCATATTGTCTTTGCTTTTTAAATTTAAATGAAACTTAATTTTTTTCCTCCTTGGCATGTTATCCTTCTTGTAAAGAAAGAAGACTTAAAGTTCAGTAATGAAGCATTAACAGTTTCAAAGTATTTAGATGACTTAGTCCTTTCTTTTGGAAAAAGACAAACTAATCTACTATAATTAATCTCTTCAAAGTTAAAAGGATTGAAACAATTTATGTAATAAATGGATGAAGAATTAGCAGATATTATTATTATTACTATTGTAATTTTTAAATTTTTTTCCTAAAAAACAGTTTGGGAGAAAATGTCATAATTAAGGTAAATTATTAATAAAAAGTAAACCAGAGAGAAACACAGCCCTGGGAAGAAAGGAACCCAAGAAGCCTGAACCCTGGCAAACGTCAGCAGCTGTCTTGCTCCAACACGTGGCAATGGACTTTGGTGAGAGAAGAAACTTACGCTTTATGGCCTGGTATCTGTGGACTTCTACCCCAAATAAATACCTTTTATAAAGACCAACCCATTTCTGGTATTTCACATTAGCATCCCTTTGGCTGACTAATACAGCCAGTATTCAAGAAAAATAAATAAAAGACTCTTTGTCACTGTTGATACCCTTGAAAAACTGCTCTCCCCACTCTGATGTCTAATCTGTGTCCCTATCAATCTCCAATCTAAACTGCTGTTGCCATTGGCCTAGAAAACAAAACAATGAGAGTTTTAAAGACTTTGGAGGTGATCTTATCTCCGCGTCACTCTAGAGAGTTAACATCTAGTGCTAAGGAGACTCATACTAAGGGTCACACACTTCGGAGCCAGAACACTTGGTTTATAATTAACTTGTCTGTGCCTCAGTTTCCTTATCTGTATAATGAGGATAATATCTATCTCTTAAGATTGTTACAAGGATCAAATGAGATAATATCTGTAAAGCACTAAGAATGGTACTTTGCACACAATACCACTATATAAATGGCTTTTAAATACCCCTATAATATCCAATAAAAGCCCCATGTAATCCAATATCCCCCACTATAGAATAATGCGTGTCCTATGAAGTAATTGCAGATTCATTACATGTTTATTTCTAAATAGCTTCATTATTGTAAGATGGATCAAAGAATAATATTTCTTTGGATAGATAACAAAAAAAAAAAAAAAGTAAAGCATCCACTTTATAACTGAACTCATTTCTGGTAATTTTGGCAGTTTTGGTGCAGCACAGTGAATAGTTTCTATGTCATCTCTGAACTGGGGGGGCAGGGATATATGAGCACCACTTTAGAGAACTGGAGAAATTCTCAGCAAAATCTGTATGCTAGAATATCTTTTGGCCAACAGTCTGCATCTGTTAGATCATTATTAATTATTAATTATTTCAGAAAGTCCATATTTTACATGGGAAAGGAAAGCCCCAAAAGTGTTTTTCTGTATTTAAAGCCAAGGACTGGTCATTGGAGATATATGATGCTCTGCAAAAAATAATGCTGATGTGGCAAGCACCTGCAGGGAGGGAGTGGCTTCGGAATCTGGTGAATGAAATAGTTTTTAATTATGGTATAGAGCCTTGACTCCAGCCCACACCATTAATTTGTGCCCTACAATTAAAAATGTATTTTTCTCTTTCTTTTTTTGTTTTCCTACTATTAAAAATAAATCCCTGAATTCATTGATAAGTAAACTCAAGTAAACTCCTCACAGGCAGGTGACCTGCCGCTTACATGGTATTCCAGGCAGAGCATAGTATTTTGGCAAACTGCACACACTTAAGTGTTTGGAAAGTTAGTTAAAAATAAAGAAAAAAGGTACATGTATATACAAGCAATCTTTAAGAAAGCCTGTTTTTTCACATTGTGACATGAAGAATTAGCAAAGAATGACCCTACTGTCTTAGAAGTCATTCTGATTTTTGATATTCATCTGTGCAACATTTTTTATGAAAGTGGTTAATTCTGGTTAATTCTTTTCTAGGACAGCACCCAAACAGTTTAAACTGAACATCAAAATACACACACATCATAATATTTACTGCGTTGAGTCTCTACATTGTTCGGGTACTTTATATTCATTAGAAGTCAATCTCTTCAACCACAGAACAAAATCGGTATTTTCCATCCCTGCTTCATAGAAAGGAAACTGAAGCATTAAGAGGCCAAATTTCACACGGGGAGAGAAGGGAAAGATTGACATTTTGCTCTTCCAGCTTTGAAATCATCTTACTGTTAGGATTTTTTTTTTTTTAAGAATAATTTTTCATAAAATTGGAGTAATTCAATACTAAAAGAAATGTTATATCCCCACCCTCCAAATCAAGTGGTGGTAGAAAAAAGTAACAGCATTTTATTCTCTTTGATTTTAATCTAGCAAGAGATGGTCTTGTCTTCCTTGTACTTCCACAGTAAGAAGCTTAGGGGAAAAAAAATCCTTAACATCATTAATGGAAAGAAGCTGGATGTCAGTCAGTTCCCTGTGGGAGCACTTCCTTCCTGTTAATGGCCAGATCTATCATTAATACATTGCTACAATTCTGATTTTCTTCGGTCCATTAAGCAACCTTAAAATCATTTACATTTTCAAATACTATGGTAAGAAGTAAGAAACCTGTGTGCACTAAGGAGATGTCCTGTCAAATGCATCTTAGAAAAGCACATACTTGTTATTTGTAAGAAAATTATCGAATGCATGGATTTAGAGATTGAAACCAGTAGCACCATAAATACAAAACATGTCCATATAAATAAAAAGTTGCATTAGAGGTCACTGTACATAAAATTTTTTATACTAAAGCATTCTGCATCTAGCATTGTGTGTGTATATTTTTGTTTCTTGTTTGTATGTTTTTTAACTAGAAAATCCTCTAGTCATGTTGAGCCCTTCCCCAACACAAAGTTTTATTTTTTCTTTTGTTGTTTTAAGAGTAGAACACATTTACAACTTAATTTCTTAAGTAGAGTAGATTTTCTTGGTTTCAGTTCACTATAATCTGAACTAAATAAAAGTAAGTTGTCCCCAAATTCTAGTATATCAAATACGGAGAAACTATGGTTCTACTAAAATAGTCTCTATAAAAATAAAATAATCTCTGTAAAGAGCTGAAACAGGCTTGACACATGCACTCTCTGTAAAGAGCTGAAACAGGCTTGACACATGCACTTCTCCCTAAAATTTGATTTGCATAATCAAATCCCTATGCTAACACCCAACATCCTTCCTCCAATGCTTTCTTTATGGTTTGTAAGTTGGCTCTTCCTAGACAAGATAATACTACCTCATGTTTAATAATTACTTCAGGTCAGCCCAAGGTTGAAAAGTAATAGATGCCTCACTTCCCCCAGATTCTAACAACAGATACTGCAACTAGGTCCAGTCCAATCAAGAACCCCAGAAGTTTCAAGTGTTAAGTAGAAGGCCTTGCAAGTGGAAAGGACCCTGTAATTCTGTTGTTTATTAGACTCTGATGTAGGCCTAATGCCTGAGAGGTAGTCTGTCAGGCCACGTGTATTTGCAGGAGCAGAGCAGAACTAGTAGGGATAACTTCCCCTTTCCAGTCTCTCCTGGGTTGTGATTATTAGATAGGAAGGCATGATCCCAAATAATGATCCCTTAATCAAAACTGTAGATGCAAAGAAGAACATCTTCCTCTTGGTGAATCAGAAACCCAGCCTACACTGAAAGAAAAAGAAAACAAGATTTTGCTTCCTAGTGAAAATATGATAAAGGATTTTATTTTATTTCTTAAAGCATTACCAAAAGTCTGTGACATTATAATCATAATAAAAATTCCTCTCAGGATATCACAAAATATCATGGTCTAGTTTGGGGGACTTTATCAAATATTTAAAAACCCAATTTTTACAAGTAAAAGGCAATGAAATCCAACAAGTATTTTTTATGAGTGTCTGGTACATATCAGTGCCTGATGTAAAATAGGACATTCACCTTTCTGTTTTCTTTTGATTACACATACAATGCATTTATCATAACTGTATTTGTGCATGAGTTCCTCATTTCTTTAAAACATCTGCTTCTCACATATCTTACTCTAATAATCATCTAGAATTCCGATAAGATAAAATATGCCAGTTTATCATAGCAACTGATATTCATTAAAAAATTGCCAGCAATCTCAACATTTCCCTACTGCTTAGTTTTTGTATTTTCAAGTAGTAACATGGTAGAAGAGAAACACATGGTTTTTTTTATATTCTTATGAAGAGACCAACTTCCTCCCAACTACTACAAGATATTGGTGTCATAAATGATTTGTGAGGTACTTAGGTGAGACTGACTTAAAGAACTATGACTTTTTTATTGACAAAAGAAGTGTGTTTGTTAAAAATCTTCTAATACGTTTAATAAGGTAGGTTATTTCCCCTTTTCTTCTTCCAAACATCTATATTACAATTTTTACATTTTTTACATTTTTTCTTTTTTTTTTTTTT
>JAQZBX010024064.1:0-30429 GCA_029593785.1 Cabassous unicinctus
GAGTAGTTGCGGTCAGCTAGACTTAGAATGAGTAGAAATAATTCTCTACACTTACACTGAGTTCTCCATGCTGGTGGTGTTTTTCCCTCAGGGCATCCCCCTGGGGGTGACCACCTGCGCGGCAGAGAGCTGGGCACACAGTGGCTCCATTCTCAGGATGGTGGCTTTGCTGGTCTTCCTTGTGGGTGTAATGCAGCATTGATTTGTCCACGACAGGCCTGCCTTTCACACCATGCAACAGATGGCTCTGCAGCGCCCCGAGGTCTGAGCCCTCTACACATCCCAAACTGAATATATTCTCCCCTTGCCTGCTGCTTTCTCCTTGGGGAATGCATTTCAGCCTTGCTCCACTCTTGTAGATTTTACCAATGCCAACATCCTGTTGGTTTCAATGGGGACGATCCTTCAATGGGCTTAACTGGGAGATGTAGCACGGATATACTGAAACACCTAAAAATGTTTTTTGCCATTATTTTATTTTTCATTTTTCAATTGAGATTGTCTGGGCTAATACTGAGAAATTTGAGGAACTGGGACTAATTCTCCATTTGAGTATAAAATTCAACAAGAGAGAGAAGTACTCTTCCATCCCTCTTGGAGGGAAAGATTCTGCATTTAATGAAAAGAGGTGATCTCTTTTGTTCCTATAAATTCTTCATGTATTCATCTTTTACCCCTGTTCTTCTGTAAAGAGCTGAGGATACTCAGCTCTTGATAAAAAATTCTTGGGCATTTGTTTTGCAATCATAAAGCCAACACCCCCCCTTCATTATGAGCTACTTGGCTTTGCCACAACACAAAACAAAGCAGTGATTGCAAAAGCCCAGTTGTCTGTTTCCAGCTGATGAACTACAGCCTTTAAATAGAAGGAAGAGTGTATGTTTATGTGAGGGTTTTTAATTTGCTTTGGGTAATATGCAAGTCAAGTATTCTTTCTTTATTTTTTACACAAAGCTGTTTTTAAGAACCTTGAATTTGCATGAAAAAGACACTGGTCTCAGTTGGTTTTCACACATATATTGGGACCATGGGGGTGTCAATAAATAGTTTGCCTGGGGACAACTGAACCCAAGAGCAATTGAGATAGACCCATTTATTTTTAATACTTTGATTGATCAGATCATTTGAGCCCAGAAATGTTAACACCTAGAAATCCTGAATATTTTATCATAGATGTGTTCACCCATTCATCAACTTCATCACTTCCTTGGTGTTAACAAAGACTGACAGCTCTCCTTTCATATAAGAGTAAAATATAATTCCTGCTGAAAAACTGCCTCTGCTGACATGAAATGCACACACAAGAAAACCGAGGACTTAAAATTTTTGAAACATAGGAATTATGATAGGAAGAATCCCTTTTTAAATTTTTAGCCTTGAAACCTTCTTTTAAAAGGAAATGACTCAGAAGCCTGAGAAATAAAATAGCTCAAAGTTGGAGTGTCCTTGCTGCAGTGGGCTCAGCTGGCACTCTCTTGCCCACCCACCCCATAGAGGACCCTGGGCTGTTATTTGGAACCCTGAGAGGTGCCCGCTCCATGACATTATATGTTGCTTTTCTTCCCTAAAGGGTTAAAATATGGCCGAATATGGTCGCACAGGGACAGTTGTATTTGCTCTTGCAAATCCTGCTTCTTCACTAACTAGAAATTCTGAGGCAGGGGCACTCCCAAATAACTAGAGTTAAGCAATCTTCCGATTTGTGGATGAGGTCTAGGGAGCAGGGCTAGGTTTGGGGCTTGCCTTTCCCATGACCGAGTCTCCTCTGAAGTTCTCCATGTTTGTGTCACACATTTCCACGTGGCTGTTTGAAACCGGGCCTATCTCTTCATGTCGTAGTGTGTTACAAACAAATTGATGTTTCCAGATTCTATGTATTTTACTCTGTTTCACAAGATCAAATGGCCACTTCAGTAGTGACACCTCTATGTTGGTTCACTCTTTTTTGATAGTCTAAAAATATAAAGTATGGTCAGGGGAAAAGAATTTGTGTTTCATTAATATTTTCCTTTTTAAACACCATGGAATGGCTAAAACCATTAAAGTTTTCTTTCAAATTGAATTTAGTAAGATTTAACAAGCACCTATACAATGTTAGAATGAGTAATAGTTATAAAGGCAATCTCTTTTAAGGGTAAAATAGTGAATTTCCTAACCTTTCTACCGTATTAGGATTTTTTTTTTTTTTTTTAAGTGATGGTGATTTGATAGACACTTGCTTTCTTCCCAGAAGTATCTCCTTAATGCTAAACTACTCTTGTGAATCATTGGCATATATATCAAATCTTCGTTTGGAGATTTGGCGATCAGGAATGATAATTGGAGGAAAATTTCCAGAATATCGTTCCATTCCAAGTTCTTTTCTAGATTCTAGAAAAGTTCTCAAAATGTCATCCTGGGACACTGGGTGTTGCCTAAGACCCATTCAGGGGATCTGCAAATTCAAAACTATTTTCCTAATAGCACTGAGACCATATCCGCCTTAACATTCACATTTTTTCATGAGGGTACAGTGGGCTTTTCTAGAAACCAGCACAGCAGATGCTCTGTATACTGCCACAACAGATTGAATGCAGAAGTGACATTAAGCTTCAACTATACAACTGTCTTCTATTAAGCCAGATTTTAAAGATATTTGGATGTGGCCAAGCACTGTTCAGTGCTTTTGATTAGCAAATGCACATCGCTGAGTCCTGGCTCTCAGTTATGGTTTCAACACGCCCCAGACAAAAGCAGCAGGCAGTCTTGGTTTCAACAACCACTTGTACAGGGGTGGAGTCAGTTGAGACTTAAAGGCACAGTACACCTTAGGACTGTGGGGAGAAGTTTCCTGAAAAGTACCGGTAATTCAGAAAGCCATCAAAGAGAAGTTTGGTGTCCTTCCAAGTCTCCTCCCTAGGGCACTTTGGAACCAATCTGCACCCCCTTTGTGGGTTTCTGACCCTGATTTGACTGGGAAATATGGGAAAAGAATAAGTTGAAACAAGTGTCAAAGAAAAGCCTTAGCCCAGAGGCAATGAACAAAGAAACCCTAGGCAAAAGAGAGAAACTGATCTCCAGAGTAAACTCATCTAGATAATGAGATGCCTAGACACAGCAAAAAATTACAAGCCATACTAAAAAACAGGAAAATACAGCCCAGTCCAAGGAACAAATTAAAACTCCAGAGGAGGCAGAGTATTTGGAAAAACTAATCAAAGATATTCAAACAAATCTCATAAATCAAGGAGATAGAGGAAAATGTGGCTAAAGAGATAAAGGATATTAAGACAACACTGTGAACACAAAGAAGAATTTGAAAATAAAGAAAGAAACATAACAGACATGATGGGAATGAAAGACACAAAAGAAAAGATTGAAAATACACTAGAGGCATACAACAGCAGATTTGAACAGGCAGAAGAAAGAATCAGCGAGTTAGAAAACATAACAGCTGAAATCTTACAGACAGAAGAACAGGTAGAGAAAAGAATGGGAAAAATTGAGCAGAGTCTCAGAGGTTTGAGTGACAACACAAGGTGCACAAATATACTCACCATGGATATCAGAAGGAAAAGAGAAGGGAAAAGCAGCAGAAAGAATATTTGAGGAAATAATGGCCCCAAATTTCCCGACTCATATAAAGGACACACATAGACATGTTTAAGAGGCGGAACCTACTCCAAACGGAATATATCCTGATAGACCTCTCTGAGACACATACTAATCTGAATGTCAAATGCCAACGATAAGGAGATAATCCTGAAAGAAGCAAGTGAAAGTGACTTGTTACATAAAGGGGAATGCTATAAGGCTGAGTGCCAATAGCTCATCAGTAACCATGGAGGTGAGAAGGGAGTGGTGTGATATATTTAAGATAATGAAAGAGAAAATTGCCAGCACTAAATTGGCAATTTAGCAATATACTCACCATACTAAATTGGCAATTGGCAAAACTGCCCTTCAAAAATGAAAGAGAGTTTAAAATTTTTACAGATAAACAGAAACAGAGAGTTCGCTAACAAGAGTCCTGCCTTTCCATACTAAAGGGAATTCTGCAGGCTGAACAGAAAAGACAGGAGAGAGAGTTTAGAGGAGAGTGTAGAAGTGAAGGTTTAACTCTTAGAGTTAAAATCTAGAATATAGGTTAACAAGAGATATAATGAGAGTAGAGAATGGGGAGCTGATGCTTAATTTGTGCAGAAGTTTTAATCAGGCTCATTGTAAATGTTCGGAAATGGATAGAGGTGATGGGAGCACATTATTATGAGTGGAATTAACAGCACTGAATTATGTATGGGGTTGTGATTGAAAGGGGAAGTTTCAGGTCGTGTATATCCCTAGAAGGAAAGCTAGGGGATGAAACATGGGACTTTATAACATAAGGAACCCTGTTGTTGACGAGGACTGTGGTTATTAGTACAAATATAAGAATGTTCTTCCATGACTTAGAACAAATGTATGTTACCATTACAAGGTGTTAATAATAGGTTGGTATATGGGAAAAATATACCTAATACAAACTATGGACTATAGTTAACAAAAACATGTTAACATTCTTTCATCAGTTGTAACAAAGGTATCACACCATACTAAGTGTCAATAATAGGGAGTATAAGGTCTATGGAGTTTTTCTTTTTGGAGCAATGAAAATGTTCTAAAATTGATTGTGATGATGACTGCACAACTCTGATTATACTGAGAGCCTTTCTGTGCACTTTGGATGGATTGCGTAGTGTGCAAATAAAACTGCTTTTAAAAAAAAATTCTGCTGCACTAGGCAAGTTGGTATGAATTCTGTGACTATTTCCTCATTCAGCAAACCACAAACAGTTATTTACTTCCTAATAAGTAACCCTTAGTAGGTATTATACATATGAACTAAATATGTTGCAGGAAACGAGCAGTTCCAGTGAGGTGTTAACTATACCAGGACTGATCAACTTCAAAAAAGTAGCATCCAACATTTTTGACTTCCACTACTGTGGCCAGAGAGGAATTTATAATCTTATTTAGAGGAAACAAAATCCTGACTAAACAACTGAGGAAATACAAGACAGTATATGTAATATTGTTTAGACCAGAAGTTAAATGCCTCCATATTTCAGTAAATAGAGAAAGCAGCGTGGAAAACAAATTTAGGTCTTGCTATATTAACTTGATTATCATCGTTAGCAGCATGGTAGCTTCTGGGTTCCTGGCAATGTTGTATACTTACTATTTTTTTTTTTTTTTTTTTTTCTGTATACTTTATACTTCACTAAAAAAGCTAAACAAAACCCTAAACTAAAAATATCATGGTAAAATATTTAAGTGTCTATAGTATATATTTGTACATGATTTATCCAAAGGTGCTTTTATGATTGTGGTTAATTCTTATTTTCATTCGTTTACCAAGGATTTTCAGCAGGTTCTTTTTTTTTTAGGACCATGAGTCTGAATCACTTGTTGCTGAATTTTCAGTTTGTGGAAATAATAATAATAATAATATATTATTATGTTTTTTTATTAAAAATAGAAGGAAGTGAGCCAACCTATTGTTATAAAAATAGATATTTTTGAAAAGGTTCTTCATCAAAGTAATGCATGTATATAGTTTGTACTCCCCTCCCACTCTCCTCCTTCCAGGACTTGTTGTCCTGACATGACCCCTTTCCATTCTTTTAGCTCTATCTTCTGATATTTTCACCCGTGTGTCGAAATAATATTTCCTTCTACTTCTATAGTTATATAGACATTATATAATATTAGATAATATAATGTCCACTATATATAGATTATATATATGTTAAGATGTTAGATATATTAATATATATTATATAATATTAGACATTATATGTGGTAATCCATCATGGAAGAAAAGGATTTAGGGCTCTTAAATCACCCGTCTCCCTGCTCTTCCCCTTCTCATTGTTTTCATTATTATAAATTAAGTCAGATAACTAATAAATTAAAATTGTAAAACTAGGTAAATATCATTCACAGTGAGTCTAGTAGAATTTCTGAATTATGTATCTTGAATAACTGCTTTTGACTGGTGTTAATAATTGCTCTTTTCCTCTGTTGGCTTAGATTTTCGTGTTCCAATCCCCCGTTCTTAACAAACTATCTGCTAAAGCTCTTCGCGGTGTTTGTAAACACATAGGAGTTTCATTTTGATTCAACTTTTTATTAATGCTTGGACACATCCTTCTAAGACTCTCTGTCCTCTTGCTGCAACCAGGACTGTTTGTTCTCCGGATTCTTACATAGCTGTTGTCCCGTCTTTTTTTTTTTTTAAACAACAAAGTATCCTTTTAATTTGAGATCCATGTTTCCTCACACTCAAGCCTTCCTCTTCATTTGGTTTGGTGGAGTTATATAGACCAGTGAGAAAAAGTAGCTTGAAAACATGATTTTTGGATTAAATTGCCTTACTGAAAATGTAATTTTTGAATTTGTTCCGCTCACACCTGATAATAGGTTGGCTTGTTATAGAATTCTGAATGGAAGGCTTCATTGTGGTATTTTTGTTTGTTTGTTTCCCTTTACTGGAGGTTTCTAGGGTTTTTCCTCTTTATTTTTAGCATGCTAAAAATTCATGATGATATGTCCTACAGTGGATTTATTTTTTATTCATCTTCCTGGGCATTTGGTGAACCCTTACAGTCTGAAAACTTATGTTTATCAGTTCCAGGATATTGTAATTATTTCTTAGAAAATGTTATCTCTTCTGTAGATCCTCTCATTTTCCGATATATATATATATATTTTTTTTTCCTCCTATTTGGAAGCCCTTTTTTTCTTATTTTCTGGGGTTTTATTTTGTTTTTCAAACCATTAATTGATTTTTGAAAAATAATTACCACTTTAAAAATTTCTTAAGTTATCATTTTAATTGCCAAGATCTCTTTAATGTTCTTTATGTATATAATGCCATGTTCTTGCATCATGAATGAAATAACTTTTCTTCTCTCGATTATAGTTTTATTATTATTATTTAAAAATTTTCCTTCTTGTGTTCTCTGTTTTCTCTGAATACCCTTTTCCTGTTTCTTCCCTGGTCCATGCCTCAAATGTTGAAAATTCTCCAAAACTGCCTGAAGAGTCTCAACTCCCAGCTCATACTAAGAGCTTGTCCCTACATGTGGACTGGAGTGCTGTGTGCATAGGCAGCACTTCTTGTTGGGATGGAGATTTGTCATTTCATTGGGGGGACCCTCACACTTCCAACATACGCAGGTCTTTTCTCTTGAGTAGGTTTCTCAGAAGAGAGTCCTTTGACCTGCTCAAGGGTCTATAAGCCTGCTGATCCAGTCCTGGGAGCGAGTCGGAGAAAGGAGCTAGTGATTTTCTCATTTAGTACATATTTCTCACACTCCCCCTGATGTCAGTGCAGCATCTCACCCCAGTCCTCAGCTGTATCTGCTTCCTCCAGCTTCTAGACCTTTTCAGGGCTTGCTGGCTTCTCTGTGAAGTCCATTCTTTGTAGGCTTGGGTTTCAGTTTTCTGTGCTTTTAGTTACCATGCAGGAAGACAATTTTGTATCTTCTAAATATTATTATTTCTTATCCACTGTCTTCCTTTCATCTGTTCTCTCTCTCTGTCCTCACTTTTAGTGGAAAAATGATATCCATACCAAAAAATAGTACCTATGATAAACAGACAGCTTGATCAGTGTTTACAACATGAATATACACCATTGTAATCAGCATTCAGATCAGGAAACACACCATTCCCAGCCCCTCAGTAGCCCCCTCCTGCCTCTTATGGGCTCAATCCTACCCAAGTAACCACTACCTGACTTCAAACAGCATACCTTAGGTGGGCATGTTTTTCCCCAGCATTCTGTTAGGAAAATTTCACATATGTAGAAAAGTAGAAAGAATTCTGCAATTAAGTTCTACCACTAAAGCTTTGCCCTATTTACTTTTTCACATATCTGTCCATCTCTCCATCTATCAATCTCTCTTCCGCTTTGATGCATATCAAACGACGTTTCACACATCAGTGTACTGCCTCTAAACACTTCAGCATGTGTATCATTAACTAAAGTTCAAAATTTACAGGTTGTTTTTTTTTTGGCAAGAGGTCAGTATTATTGACATAAAACAAAGTGCCCAAAACTTAAGTGTACATTTGCTGAGTTTTTGACAAATGCTTATAGCGGTGTAACCTAAACCTCTGTAGAGATATAGAATGTTACCATCACCCCAGAAAGTTCCCTCATGCCACGTCTTAGTCAACCCTGCTTTTTTCCCCACTAGAGGAAATCACTTTATTGATTTTTTCCACCATGCATTAGTTTTGTGTGTTACTGTATTTTACTTAGGTGGAATGATACATTTTTTTGTTAAAGCTTCCTTCACCTAATGTTTTTGGGATTCATCCATGTTGTTGCATGTATCTCTAGTTTGTTCCTTGTCATTCTTAAGAGGTATACCATTGCTTGTTTATTCATTTACCTGTAGATGGACAACTTGACCATCTCTGGTTTCTGGCTTATATGAATAAAGGTACAATGAATGTTCTTGTGAAGTTCTTTTTGTAGACATATGCTTTTTTTTCTCTTGGGTAAATACCTAGGAGAAGAATTGCTGGGTCATAAGGTTAGGTAGATGTTTGTTTTATAAGAACAGGCAAAACCTTTTCCCAAAATGATTGTCCCATTTTACACTCCCACTAACAGTATGTGAGAGTTCCGATTTCTGCATATCCTTGCCAACTTTGGTGTTGTCTTTTTAATTTTAGTCATTCTAGTGAGTATGCTGTGGTATCTCATTGTGGTTTTTAATTTTGTCTTTCCTTGGTGACTAATGAGTAGAGCAACCCTTTCATGTACTCATTGGCAGTTTGTATATCTTCCTTTTTATGAAGTGTCTATTCAAATCTGTTGCTCATTTCTTTATTGGATTTTTGTCTCTTTATTATTGAATTGTAGGAGTTCTTTATACATACTGGATACTGGTTTTTTGCCCGATATATGCTTTGCAAATATTCTCTCCCACTTTGTGGCTTGCCTATTCAGTTTGTTAATGGTGTCTTTTAATGGGCAGAGGCTTTTTATTTTGATGAAGTCATCAATTATTTTTTCTTTTATGGTTATTGCATTCTCTGACCTATTTGAGAAATCTTTGCTTTTTCTCACATCATAATGTACCATCCTATGTGTTTTCTAGAAGCTTTATAGTTTTGGCTTAACATTTAGGTCTCTGATGCATTTCAAATTAATTCTGTGTGTGTAGTATGAGATAGAGGTTGTGATTCATTTGTTTTCCACAAGGATAGCCTATTGTAACAGCACTATTTGTTGAGAATATTTTTCTTTCCAAACTGGATTGTTTTGACTCTCTGTCAAAAACCAAATAACTGTTTGTCAGAAGTCAAATATCTGTTCCATTGATCTATTTGTTGGCCCTTATGCCAGAACCACATAGTCTTTTATTCAAGTAAATCCTAAATTCAGGAATTCAGGTGGTGTAAGTCCTCCAACTTTGTTCTTCTTTGCAAATATTGTTTTATGTATTGTAAGTCTTTTGTATTTCTACATGTATTTTAGAAGCAACTTGTTAATTTTTACAAAAAAACTTGGTGGATTCACCTGAACAATATTAAGCCTTACAATCCATTAGTGTGGTATATCTTGCTGTTTGTTTAGATCTTTTATTGTTTTGAGCTGTGTTTTGTAGTTTTCAGTATAGCAGTCTTACAAGACTTTGTCAATAATTTTATTCCGTAAGTATTTTTTATTTGAAACTATTGTAAATGGAATTTTTAAAAATTCATTTTCCAATTGTTTTAGCTAGTATATAAAATACCATTGATTTTTTTCATATATGAATCTTGTGTCCTATGACTTTGCTAAATTTTCTTAGTTGTACAGTTGCTTTTAAATTCCTTAGCATTTTCTAGGTAAACAATTATGTCATCTGTGAATAGAGAGAATTTTACATCTTCTTTTTTGATCTTTGTGTTTTTTTTTTTCCTTGCCTTATTGAGCTGGGTAGGGATTTTGCTTGTTTTTGTACTTTATATATAATGGAATGATAAATTATATACTCTTTTGCATTACTTCTTTCACTCAACAGTATGTTCGTGATATCTCATAAAGTTTTGTGATTAGGAGTAGATTATTCATCTTCATCGCTTTATAGTATTCCAGTGTATGACAATGCCAAAGCTCATTTATTCATTCTACTATTAATGGGTATTTGCATTTTCAGTGTAAGACTATTACAAATAGTGCTTCTGTGAACATACCAGTACATGTCTTTTGGTGAACATATAAACTGTTGGTTTTATACTTCAGAGTGAAAATTCTGGTCATAGAGGACAGGGTAAGCTCTTCTGTTTTCTTGGTCCTCGTATGTATTTACCATTCTTATCCTTTACTGCATTTTTAACAGTTTTTGGAGTGAGCAGAGATAAATGCATGTGTTAATTCTTCTCTTTCAATTCTTGACTTTCTATTTGCCCTTTTATCTGCTTATCAGGATTGGGGTCAGAGAACATGTGTGGACTCTGCTTTGCTTACCTCAGAAAGAGGCACATGAGTTTCATCTCTCTTTGACTTCTTTCTGTCTCACAAGATACATACACATATCCTGACCCAGACTCCCAAAACTTTTATCCCTCAAAAGTCTCCTGGCTCCAGTTTCCCTTTTTCTAGTCTGTGTCTTTGGGTATTTTTTCAAATTGAGCTATTCCTACCAAAATGCTTCTCAGCCTTAACCAAACTAAAAAACCTATCTTCATAGCAGTCAAAGGCATTTCAAAGACCCACTCTGTCAGGAGGCAAGAAATCCTGTCACTCAGCTGAGAATCAGGCCACTTCCTCTCCTCCTGTGTAATGGATGTCTAAGGGAGGAAATTTCTCTCAAATAGTTTAGCATCTTCATAGTAGTAGAAGGATTGTAGGGAAAATCTTCAAAATTAACATTTGGGAATCTCTGGAAGAGTTCATTTATTCCTTAGTTCTTCCATTATCTATTTTAAGAATAATTGAAAAGATATCCAAATTGCAGTTATCTATCCCTTTACAAAAGTATTTATTCTTAAAATGCTTTGTAAATATGGAAATTTTGAAAGTGGAATCAGAATTTCAATTAAAGGAACAGAAAAAAATAGAAATAAAGAATCTGATTTTTAAATCTGTATTTTCTTTTATCCTAGACCATGAAAAATGATATGGGGAATTTTTGTTTGGGCTTTGGAGTAAAGGAAACCTAAAGTTTGATCCCAATATTAATACATATCAGCTAGGGGCTTAGTTAAGTTACTTAGGCTCTCTGAGCCTCAGTTTCCACATCTGTAAAATGGGAATCATAAAGCATCCTTGTAGAGCTGCCATCGGGCTCATTTGGGAACAGGTCAGATGCCCAGCACAGTGTGTCTTATGTGGCAAGGCTGCACAACTTTTGCTGTTATTATTTTAAGGATGGTACAGCATTTTGCTTTGTTTTCTTAATTTGGTGTGGGCATGGAGAGCAACAAAAGACATAAAAATAATGAAAAATACAGCGGCAGAGTTAATACAGAAAGGAACTGAACTCTGCTAGCCATGGAAAAATGTTTTTATAAATGATATGTGTTCATGAACTTAAAAGTGAAGCTTTTACTCAGCATTTAACATTGATTGGGCTATTGTAAAAAATCCAAGGCAGAGTCTCTTTGGAGTCACTGGATGGAAACAATGCACTAATGACTGATCACTTTAAATATTTATAGAAAGTATAGTCAAGGAAGTGAGCTCAACCAAGGAAGGAGTTCCTCTCGAGACCTCAAAAGAATGCTTCAAAGCTTATACCAGTGTCGCCTCTACGCTGAGAAGAATGATCAATTGACCATGTGCTTTTGTTTCTCCAGGGAGAAGTTGGCTGTCGCCCGACTGCAACGGGAAGTTACCCAAAGAAGAAATGAGGGCGTCATGGTAAGTGCTGGCTGGTCTCCCCTGATCCTGAACCCGCCCTTCCAAGGTCCCTGGCCTGAAAAGCATTTTGTTTCATTAAGAATATGTAAGGAAAATAGTTTCTTGCAGCAAACTTCATGATGCTTTGGAAGCTAATGTATTTAGAGTGTAGTATCTGCTTTATTTTGCAAAGGTTTATTGGATATCCAGGCTTCCAGCTGTGAGCATAATGTTCGTAACTGAGCAATCTTAGATTTTTGGATAAGGGCAGTTTAAAGATAATCCATGCCTCTCCGTTCCAGGAATTTAAAAACAATCTAGAAGAATACGGAAATGCTTGCTAATGTAATTGTCTTTTATCCTCTCCTTCTCTCCTGCTATTTGCAGTATATTTCTCCCTGTCCTTTCATGCCCGCACCATTTAGAAAACTGATGTTTCCTTGCGTTTCGAATTGTACTAAAAATCAATATGGTTGTTTTGGTTCATAGCAACTTCATTTTATAGACTGTCTTAGCCAAAGTATCTGCCTGTGTGCTACTATAACACTGGGAATGACTGTCTGGGGACCCAGGGAATGTACATGTGTGGATTAACTGCTGCTGCTACCTCTGACAAGAAAATATAGCTCCAGATATTTTTCCACTTATGACAAAACAGAGGGACATGCATAATTTTTCAGAAGTATTAGATTTTTTAAAAAAGGAGAGGTGACACATTTTCAGACCTGGAAGACTGCTTCCGTCTGATTTTATGAGAATTAATTGACAGTGCATCCACTGAAAAGTGTAAGAAATTTATAAATTACGTTGGCCTCGCACTTCTCTCAGCATGGAAAGGCAATGTCTGGAGCAAGAGGCCAGATGTTGGGTGGGGTCTGGCAGTTCCAGTGGCCCTGAGCATGCTAACATACTTGAGGAAGGTATTGGCATTGTTTGCCCTGCTCCATGCTAGAATAATATGAAGCAACTACTCCCAAACATCCTTGAGCAATGAAATGGGAACAAGTTGGAGAAAATGAAGTTTTAGTGGAATGGTGACATGAAAAAATTTTACTGCATTGCAAAATGTAGTGGACTATGTCGTGTAATGTTTCATTCTTTCGTTTAGGGCTAGATTGAGTTTACTACTTCATCAGCTATACTCAAATGTGAGGGAATGATGTGACTTTTTGGGCTTTATTTCATCTTTAAAATGAGGAGATTGGAATTCCATCATTCCCTTAGATTAGTAGAACATGCTACTAAACATTGGTCCATGTAAAGTTATCTTTGTGATGCAGAACTTTCCCAGATAATAACTAAATGCCATTTAAGTTATAGTAAGATCAGACCTGAGGAGAATGTATCTTTCTCCTTCTGACATTGAGTGCATCTGAGTTGACATTATTTAAGACAGACACTTGTGCCTTAACTTTTTAAAAAAGTTATTGACGTATATCACTCATACATGAACATACATAAACAATAAATATAAAGCAATAGTTGTGAACTTACAAAACAAATATACATAACATCATACAGAGTTCTCATACCTCACCCTACCACCAATACCTTGCATTGTTGTTAAACTTTTTAAACTAATGACTAAAGAGCATCCTCAAAATATTACTACTAACCAAAGTATTTTCCCCTAACCCACCCTATTATTATTATTATATCATTTATACATGAACATACATAAACAATAAGTATATAGTAAAAGTTGTGAACTTACAAAGCAAGAATTCATAACATTATACAGGGGTCCCATACATCAACCCTTCACCAACACCTTGCATTATCGTGAGACATTTGTTACAAATTATGAAAGAATATTGTCAAAATCTTACTACTAATTATAGTCCTTATCTTACATTTGGTGTATTTTTCCCCCAACCAACCCTATTATTATTTCTAAATATATTTTTATGACAGAAGTTGTAAACTTACAAAACAATCATGCACATGTGCAGAATTCCCAAACAACACCCCTCTATCAACACATCACACCGTGGTGGAGCATTTGTTACAGATTATGAGATAATATCATCAGATCATTACCAGGTCCATAGCGTACATTTGGCACACATTTTCCATACTCCCCCATTATCAACACAGTACATCTTTTGCATAGATGCAAGAATATTACATTATTACTTTTAACCACAGTCCATAGGTCACTCCAGTTGTATTTTTCCCATGCTTCTCTACATTCCCACCACCCTGCAATAGTGATGTACATCTGCTCTAGCTCACAAAGGACACTCTTGCATCTGTACCATCAACAACAATTCTCATCCACCTCTGGGTTTACTGTACTATTCAGTCCCTAGATTCTCTAGCTTTCTGTCAATTGGCATTTACCTCCCTAGACTACCATTTTCAGCCACATCCCCATTTATAAACCACCTGTTACTCACTATAATGTGTTACCATCAACTCTGTAAATTTCCACACTTTCACAGGAAAGCTAATTAAAACTTCTACATACATTAAATATCAGGAGTCCATCTCAGTCCTCCTCTTATCTCCTTTAAGAATCCACCACCTACCACCAGGTCTTGAAGGGATTTTCCTACATTTTCTTCTAGAAACTTTATGGTTCTTGCTTTTATATTTAGGTTTTTGATTCATTTTGAGTTAATTTTTGTATAAGGTGTGGGATAGGGGTCCTCTTTCCTTCTTTTGCTATGAATATCCATTTCTCTCAGCACCATTTGTTGAATGGATTGTTCTGCCCAAGCTGGGAGGGTTTGACAGGCTAGTCAAAAATCACTTGACCATAGATGAGAGGGTCTGTTTCTGAACCATCAATTCGGTTCCATTGGCCTATGTGTCTGTCTTTATGCCAGTTCCATGTTGTTTTTACCACTGTAGCTAGGTAATACAGCTTGAAGTCCAGAAACGTGAGTCCTCCAACTTCACTCTTTCTTTTTAAGATGTTTCTGGCTATTCAGGACCCCTTACCCTTCCAAATAAATTTGATAATCATGTTTTCCACTTATTTAAAAAATGCTGGTGGAATTTTTATCAGGATTGCTTTGAATCTGTATATCAATTTGAGTAGAATTGACATATTAATGATATTTAGTCTTCCAATCTGTGAGCATGGAATGTTCTTCCAATTATTTAGGTCTTTTTAAAGTTTCTTTTAACAATGAGTGGTAGTTTTCTGAATACAAGCGCTTTACATCATTGGTTAAGTTTATTCCTGAATATTTGGGTTTTATCTGTCATAGTTTATTTTCACCACTCTTTTGACACTTTTAGTTACTTTTATTGATATAATCTTCATTCTAGACTCTCTTCCAGGCCTCTCTCTCCTGTCTTTTCTTTTCAGGCTGTAGCACATCCTTCCATATTTCCTGCAAAGCAGGTCTCTGGGTTACAAACTCTCTCAGTTTCTATTTATCTGTGAATATTCTAAACTCACCCCCATTTTTGAAAGACAATGTTGCTGGATATAAGATTCTTGGCTGGAAGATTTTTTCTCTTGCAGTATCTTAAATATATCATACCACTGCCTTCTTGCCTCCTTGGTTTCTGGTGAGAAATCAGCACTTAATCTTATTGGGTATCTCTCATATGTTATACATTGCTTTTCTCTTGCTTCTTTCAGAATTCTCTCTTTGTCTTTGGCATTTGACATTCTGATTAGTGTGTGTCCCAGAGTTGGTATATTCATATTTTTTTTTGGATGGGAGTATGTCATGCTTCTTGGACATGGATATCTATGTCCTTCAACAGGGTTGGGAAATTTTCTACCATTATTTCTTCAAATATTTCTTCTGCCACTTTTCCCTTCTCTTCCCCTTCTGGGACACCCATGACACATATGTTTGCACGTCTCTTGCTGTCATTTAAATCCCTGAGACCTTGTTCAAGTTTTTCCGATCTTTTCTTCATCTGTTCTTTTGTATGTTCACTTTCAGAGGGCATTTCTTCAAGCTCACCAATCCTTCTCCCTCCTCAAATCTGCTATTATATGATTCCAGTATATTTTCAGTTTCATTTATTGCACCTTTCATTCCCATAAGATCCGCTATTTTTCTATGTATGCTTTCAAATTCTTCTTTGTGCTCATCCAATGTCATCTTAATATCCTTAATTTCTTTAGCCATCTCATTGAATTTATTAAGGAGATTTGTTTGCCCATCTATGATTAGTTGTCTCAAATCTTTTATGTTATCTAGAAGCTTATCTTGTTCCTTTAACTGGGCCATATCTTCCTGTTTCTTGGTGTGAATTGTAATTTTGTGTTGGTATCTTGGCGGCATCTGGCTTACTAGAGTATTTATTCCGGGTGCAGTTTTTCTCTTTAGTTTAGGACTTCCTTCCCTTTCTCCCTTGCTGGTTGTGTCATAAGAGCCAAGGATGTAGTTGGTGCTATGAGCTTTGGAGCCTCAAGCTGCCCTCATTGCCCCAAAGACCAATGAAGCTTCTCCCAACTTTCTCCTTTGCCAGGGGTAGGGACAGAGCCACAGCTGTGTGGAATAATCCAACTCATGCAGGCCAGACTGTACTTGCCCAGATAACCTGATGAAGCTTCACACCCCTTTCTTCCTTGCCTGGGGCACGGATGGAGCTGCAATTGTGGGCAGCAATCTATGCAGTGCAGGTCCAAGATGACCACAGTTGTCCGGGTAGACTTCTGGTTATTCAGTCTGAGTCAGCCAAATGTATCTGCAGTTACCTGGATAGGCTGGTGCAAGGCCTGCCAGCTTCCTCCCTGCTAGAGGTGGCGCTGAAGCCTAGGCCAGGGCTACAGGCCATTCTAGGCCAGGGCTACAGGCCATTCTGGGTGAAAGAAACCAGTCTCTACCGTCACTGTAATTTTCAGTCAGCCCGGCTTCCCCTCGTACGGGAGCAGAGTCAAAATGGCAACTACTGGATTCTTCCCGACCTGGACAGATTCAAACTTTAGCTGTTCTTAGGACTATACTTTAGCCTGCTGAATTTACTAATCAGTTGCTGAAGTTGGTACCCAACCATCTCTTCCTCCCCCGTTTTGGGGAAGTGGAGCTTCCAATTCCAGCTGCAGAATAGCTCCTGAGGCAGCTTGTTCCTCCTGTGGAGAATGGGCACCAGCCTCCGTGGCGTGGAGTACTCTACTTATGAATCTTCTCTGCAGATGAGCAGTCTCCTCCTTCCATGCTTTCAAGGATATTGCAGGATGCACTTCTGGTCTCCTGGAGCCCCCAAACTAGTGCTTTAGATAGCTCTGGGTGATTATTTAACTGCCCTGTAGCAGAAGCTGGTTTTAGGAGCACTTTACTTTGCCGCCATCTTGCTGGTTGTCCATTGTGCCTTAACTTTTACAAAAACAAACCTTCCTTTTAAAATGTTATAGAAGTAATTGTTTAGTGTAGAAAAAAAATACCCCGACAAGGCAGACAAGCAAAAAAGATTATGCTGGTTGCTTAAAAAATAACTCTGGAAAAGTTACCGATGTTTTGTTACCCTTATTTTAATGACAGTACTGAAAATTTCATTTATTGATTGATTTAACAAATATTCATTGAACACCTACTTTGTGCCCTTAACTAGTCTAGGCTCTGGGGAAACATCAGTAAAGAAAACAAGTCAAAATCCAAGAGCTTATGTTCTAGTGGCTGGTGTGACAGGCATTTAACATAATTAAAATTTAGGTGCTGAAAGTTGCTATGAGAAAATAAAAGAACATGGTAAGGGGAACTGGGAATTCTATGAATGTTATAGGTTGAATTTGTGCCCCACAAAAAGACAAATTCAACTCCAAATCCCCAATGCATAGGGCATACTCTTGTTTGGAAATACTGTATCTGAAGATGTTATTATGATTATGAGGCCAAACTGGAGTACAGTGGTCCCTGACCCAAAATGACTGGTGTCCTTATCAGTAGGGGAGAAGCAGACACAGACAGATGGACAGACCTGGGGACAACTGACCCAAGGACTGCTAACAAACCACCAGAAGCTAGGAAGAGGCAAGGGAGGATTCTGCGTTACAAATTTCAGACTTCTGGTCTCCAGGACCATTGAGACACTCTATTTCTGTTGTTTTAATCACCCCATTTGGTTTTTATAGCAGCCCCAGGAAGCTAAGACAAGACACAGGGAGGGTTACCATTTATAAAGAGCGTTCAATCACCACAAAGAGAACACTGGAGCAAAACTGGAAGTTGGTGAAAGCGTGAACCTGAGGACATCTGGGGGAGGAGCATTACAGACTCCCGGCAAAGGCCGGGAGTGGCTGAGGAATGGCATGTAGACAAGGTTGGTTGGAGTGGAGTGGGGAGAGGGTCAAGGGTAGGTCAAACCAGAGAAGTGATGGAGGGTTAGAGTGGTGGGTCCCTGGCTCATGTCTCGCTTTGAGGAAGGCAGTGATGACATGCTGTGATTTGATACTATTCATATTACTGTTATTCCCTCCACTCCATAATTTATCAAATCTCAATTCCTAAGAGATGCCATAGCCCTGATATTCATTAATTCCCTTTGTTTTATTTACTTATTTTTTTCTCTTAACCTTTACTCCCTCTTTCCTTACTTGGCTTAACCCCTGTGAGTTTTCTCCTAAATTATATGCTTCATCTTTTCTGCTCTAAGAATTCATTCATTTTTGAAGTCTTGCTTCCTTCAGTGTCTAAATCCTTCAGTATCCTAAAATCATACATCCTCTAAATTTAATTCTTACTAGCCCTTTGTTACATCTACAGTAGAAATGGAAAGTAGTTCATCAGAACCAGGCCAGCTTATATTTGTGAAGACTCCTATTTACAGCATTCTGCCTTTTTTATCCATGTGAAAGGAAAAATGATATGGAAGAAATTATGCAGGAAATCTTTTCAAAAAACACATTTAATTAAATGGAGACAAACCATTATTGTAAAATAATCAAGAAACTCTTGATAATCAAAGTTTTTAGTGTAGGCAAAAAAATGTCCTTATTTTTACATTTGGTTGTATGTAATAAATCTCTTCATTTATTATGAGTTTTCAGATAGCACCCAAGGCACCATTTTGTTAGCTTCATTTTTGAGTAAGTCTTTTATTTTGGAATAATTTCAGATGCACAGAAAAGTTGCAAACCTGCATAGGCTTCACCTAGGCTTCCCCTGGTGTTAACATCTTACATAAGTATGATGCACCTCTCAAATCAAACAGATTAACGTTCCATAGTACTACTACCTAAACTCCAGACTTTATTAGATTCTCACCAGTTTTTCTAGTAATGTCTCTTTTCTGTTCCAGGATCTAGTCTAGGATCACATGAGATTTATTTTGAATGACTAGCTTGAGTACATATGTAGGAATAGAAAGAACCCAAGCTTGGGAGTTAGGCAGGTCTGGATTCAAATTCCAACTCCACCAATAATTAGCGATGTGGCCTTGGACACATTATTTTACCAGGTTTTGTCAATTTGGTCTGCTCTTTCCTTCTTTTAATTCAGTTCTTTATTTTGGGAAAGCTTTCTTGTAGCATTATCAGTTGTTTTACTTCTGTTTCATTTGTTCTTAATCTCTTCTTCTAGGAAATAATTATCTCCATTGTTTTTCAAACATACCTTTTATTATTTGTCACAAACTGCTCTAAGAGTATGGTTCTCTTCATTCTGAGAGACTAATTCATCCTGTCCTCCATATCATTGACTCAGTTTACTGTAGGGTCTATTCCATCCTTAAGGCTTCTAATGTCGTTGTAGATTCTGTTCTGTGTAAAAAGGCCCATCTATCAGTAAGAGTATAATGATAATTCTCATTATTTTCTAGAATTTCATAGCTTATATTACTTTATTTGTAAATCTTTACAAGTGGAATTGTGGAATTATTTTGGTGTGAGGTAGGGATTTTTAAAAAAAGCCTTCCAAAATTGATTGCTAAGTTTTTCCCCATCAGTAGAACAGCCTAAACTTTACTGTCATCCTTATCATATCCCAAATGTCCATTTCAACTTGTGTCTGTTACTGATTGCTTCTACTTTTTTATTAATTTTTGTCTCTTCTTGCACTAATCTCAATTGTAATTACTAGAGCTTTATAGTTTATTTAGTATTTTGTTAGCTGATTTTGATTATACTTTTCCTCTAAATTTGCAAAGACAACTTTATTTATGGAATAGCAATAGGAGTTCATGGGTTAAATATATCTCAGTTAAAGAAAATAGGAAAATGTATTTTCGTATGTGTTTAGGACATAGCCAGAATATCTCAGAAAGACTATTTCAAAATGAGATGAGTAATGGCTTAAATATATTTGCTATTTTCTTACACATAAATTAATAAATTTTTGAAGATTATCCACCACTGTTGGTTCCTCCTTCTTTAATCAAAGAGACATTAACATCTACAGAACACTAATAGTCTATTAAGCACCATTTTAAAAATGCTTGAGTCAAGTATGCAAAACTCTCAACACCATGTGGTTCTTTAACACTTTTGGGTATAGATGGTGTCCACAGTGTGGATATCTAACTATGGCACCGATACTGGTATTTGCTCGGTTGGCTGATAAATACTTGGACAAAAACATGTTGAAGAAACTTCACCCCTGTGGTTTATATCTCTTCATGGTTTCTAGTGGGTCTCTTTCCAAAACAGGGTTTTCTCCTCTCCTAATTTCTGCTTTGCACTTAAATGATTACTCCTTTTTCTGTATTTAACTTATTCCCTGCCCTCCATAGCATGTGAGTTTACTTTTCATCTTAGTAATCTGCACAAAAGCAAAAGTTTCTTTTTTAACTAAAGGGACACATGTTAAAAAAGGAACAACAAACATGACACAGATGATGTCACCTTGGTAGAATGTTAGGACTTTGCCTAGCAGGTCCTTCTTCTTTCCATTCCTGAATAAGCCATCTGGTCTCTGGTAGACAAAAGCCAGCCCAGAAAGGAAATTCAGAGTTTGGAAACTGTCTTAGTTTGCCAGAGCTGCTATGATAAATACCATTTCATGGGTTGGCTTAAATAACAGGAATTTATTGGCTTACAGTTTTGCGGCGAGAAGAAGTCCAAAATCAAGATATTGGTAAGGTTTGCATTCTCATGGCATCGGTAGCATTCTGGTGATAGCTACTGACAATCCTTGGGGTTCCTTGGCTTGTATCTCTATTCCTATCATATAGGGACATCTCCTTTCCAGCTTCTATGACTTCCCAGTTCTCTTTATAAGGTAGCTAGTAATCAGGATTAAGTCTCACCCTCCTTCAGTTGGGCTACACCCTCACTAAAAAGAACATCTTCAAGAGGTCCTAGTTATAATAAGTTCACACGTTCAGGGACATGGGTTAAGATTAATAACATGTGTTTATTGAGGTACATAACCTAATTTACAACAGAAACCCAGGAGTGAGGAGGCAGAGAGCTATTGTCCTTAACCTTGCCAATTCCCACCATTCTCTTCCTTTGGTTCTTCTCTTGGTTTTGGTAGAATTAGAAGGCAGTTATTCACAGTAGCTCAGTGGTAATACACTGATCTTCTAACTGCTAGTAGTGCAGGAAGTGAGTTAGCATGGGGTCTAAGGTGAATTAAGATTTTTTCAGCAACATGAAAACCTTGGACTCGGTTGCTTGTGCCAACGACATGGACTGATGTCACACACAGTCTCTGCAATTGAGTTTAAAGTATCATCCTAAGCATCACCACCCAGATATGCATCTGGGACAACATATTTTTGACACAGTTGATATCATGACTGAACATGATATCCCTGGAACATGTTTTGGCAAAAGAACTAGGACTTTTGTTCTGTCTTATGAAGGTCAACTTAACAAGTGAGACAGGCAAGTAGACATGGCATTCTAAGAGTTCTGTATATGTGCTAAACATTGGAAATAAGCCCTGCATATATTTAATTCTTTTGTTTATTTAACAAATATTTTTAAAAGTCTACTCTGGAGGTACCATATGTCCAAGAGAACAAAACAAAGTATTTGCTTTCATGAAATATGTAATATGATATGCTTTATAGAAAAGCATTGACATACTTTTCATAATCCCTGACTATAAGTTAGTAATAGCAAGATCAATAACAGCTAAAAAGTTGCATAATTTGAAAATTAGAGTATCTTTAAGTAATTCATTGTTTAACAAAGAAATTATAAAGGAAATTTAAAATATTTAATCTGAAATGACAATGAAAACACTATATGTTCACAAACCTGTGAGATGCAATCAAATTAATACTTATAGTTAAATGCATAGTTTTCAATGCATGTAATAGATAGGAAAAGGAGTGATTTAGAATTGGTTCAGCATCCACCTCAAGCAATAATAAAGAACTATGGAACATACCTAAAAAAAATAGGGGGAAGAAATAATAATAATAAAAAAAACAGAAGCTCATGGAGTACAAAATGAAGAAAACAGAAAAATTTCAGCAAACCCAATCTATCTGCATCCACTCAGAAATTATGAGAAAACTGGACATTTGAACACTGTATATTTGATGATATTAAGGAATTGTTTAGGTGGTATCTTGGTATGATATTTAAGTGTTTTTAAAAAGTCCTTATTGTTTGGAGATATATGCAGAAATAGTTACCAATGAAATGCTGTGATGTCTGATATATATTCAAAAATAATACTGGAGGAGGGAAATAGGTAAAGATTTGGATAAAACAAAATTGATTATATTTTATAACTACCGGCGTTAATGGTTTGTTATTATACTTTTCTTACTATTTTTGTGAATGTTTAAATTTTTTCATGATAAAAAAAGTGGGTTTTTTTTCCCCAAAAAAACATCTACTGCTCTACACAACTACCAGGCTATGTTGGTATTATAGAGGAATTCTACTAAACCATGAAGGAGATATTCACTGCTTTATACAAATTGGTCAAGGAAAAAAAATGAAGGAAATTGCCCAACTTACATTTTAAATAAACTTTTGATTTTATAACAGTTTTAGATTTACAGAAAAATTGCAAAGATCATACAGAAAGTTTCCAAATACTCCACACCAGTTTCCACTATTATTAGCATCTTATATTAGTATGGTACATTTGTTAAAATTAATGAATTACTAGTGATGCATTAATATTAACTAAAGTCAATACATTATTCAGTTTCATTAGTTTTTTACCCAAATATCCTTTTTCTGTCCCAAGATTCCATCTAGGATAACATCCCTTAGGCTCATCTTGGCTGTGATAATTTCTCAAGCTTTCTTGTCTTTGAGGACCTTGAAAGTTTTGTGGGGGTACTGGTAAAGTATTTTGTAGGATGTCCATCAATTGAGATGTATCTGATGTTTTATGTCATGATAGACTTGGGTTATGAGTTTGGGAGAGGAAGGCCATGGAGATAAAGCACCTTTTTCATCACATTGTGTCAAGGGTACAGCTACAGGACTTAACACTGCTAATGTTACTCTTGATCACCTGGCTGAGATGGCATGTGTCAGCTTTCTCCACTATTACTCTATTTCTCCCCATTCGGGATTGTACTCTTTGGAAGGAAATCACTGTTTGTAGCCCACAGTTAAAGAACAGGGAATTATGCTCCACCTCCTTGAGACTGAAGTATCTCCGTAAATTATTTGGAATTCTTCTGCAAGGGAGTTTGTCTCTTCTCCCGTACTTATTTATTCAGTCATTTATTTTGATCAGCATGGACTCCTGGATAATTATTTGTACTTTAATTTAGTTATAATCCAATACTACTTTATTTTGTTGCCCAGATTATTCCAGTGTTGGCCACTGTTAGTTCTTTCAGCTGGCCCTTGGGGTCCTTTTGCATACCCCATCATTTTGTGTGTGTATGTGTGTGTGTTAAGCAATTCCTTGATTTCTGGCAGTGAAAGTTGCCTCAGGCTCATCTTGTATATTTCCTTCACCTGGTCCTAAAATCAGACATTTTTCCAAGGAGCCCTGTTTCCTTTTATTGGATAATGATATTAAAAACCGAGATTGGGGTGCTAGGTGCTAACTCACTTTTATGAGACTTAAGTGGTATTTATTCAAGTAATGCAATAATTGCTTAACATTAGAAAAATCCATTAATGTAATTGACAATAATAACAGATTAATCAGACAAAACAAAATATTTTATCTCAGTAGATACAGAATAAAACATTTGTTAAAATTCAAAACCAGTTCATAGAATTTTTAAAAATAATTATAGTCAACCAAGAATAAAAGGAAATTTTCTTAAATTGATAAACGGTGACACTTGACACCTTCAGTAAACCTTATACTCATTGGTGAAAAATAGTATTTCTTTTAAAATCCATAACCAGACCAGGATGATCTGTCACTGCTTCTATTCATTGTTGTACTTCTGATCAAACCTAGCACAGGGAAACAAGGCAGGTAAGTGGTATAAAGGGTGAGGGAAGGGGGAAATGAAGCATAATTTATATTTTTTGCAAATGATATGTTTGTCTAAAAAGGAAATCTTAGGGATTCTTTAGGAGATTTCCAGATATAAAGAGATAAAAATCAATAGAATTCCTACATAGCAATCATAAACCTATGTAAGTATAACTTTACTAGATAGTATTTACATTGTCAAAAAGACATATCGGAGTAAATCTAACACGAGATGTGTGAGATATTAGTTGAGAAAATTATTCAGGGCTATTGTGTTAGTTTCCAAGGGCTGCTGTATTACTACACTCTAGTAGCTTAAAAGAACGAAAATGTGTTCTCTCACAGTTTTGGAGGCCAGAAGCCAAAGTCAAGATGTCCGTAGATCCATGTTCCCTCTGAAAGTGCTAGGGAAGAATCCTTCCTTGCCTTACCTGGCTTCTAGTTTTTGTCAGCAATCCTTGGCTTTGGCTTATAGATGCATCACTGCCTTAGTGTTCACATGGCATTCTTCCTGTGTGCCTGTGTGTCTCTATTTTATCTTACAAGGACAACAGGAGATTAGGGCCACCCTAGTCAAGTATTACTTCATCTTAACTAATGACATCTACAAAGACCCTATTTCCAAATTAGGTCACATTCTAAGTAAAAGTCACATTCTGAGTCACATTCCAGGTAGGCATGGATTTGGGGGACTGGGCACTATTTAATACAAGGCAGGTATATAAGGAGAACAAAAATAAGTGGGGATGTATGTCATACTCATGAATGGGAAGACTCATTATTATAAAGATGTCAATATACCCCAAAGTGACTTATGCTTTCACTGCATGGGTGCGAATCCATGGTAAATAGGACCTTTTGAAGATGTTATTATTAGTTAAGGTGTGGCCAAATTGAATAGTCTGGGTCTTAATCCATGTTACTGGAGGCCTTATAAGGAGAGGAAACTTGGACACAGTCAGTGAGTACAAACCAGGCACTGGAAGAAGCCAGACTAAGTAGAAGCTAGAAGAAGCCATGGGAGGAGACCATGTGACAGAGGCAGAGTTGCAAGCCAACGAACCCCAAGGACTGCAGCAAGCCATCACTAGAATGCTACAGTCACCAGAAGAAAGTTTGCCCTTGCTGACATCTTGATTTAGGGCATGTAGCCTTCAGGACTATAAGCCAATAAATTCTTGTTTAAGCCAGCCCATTGTTTGGTATTTGTCATAATAGCTTTGGCAAACTGAGACAGGAAACTATACAGAAGTAGAATTACAAATCAATGAGAAAAGAATAGCCAATTTGAAAAGGCTGTGGTGACAATTTATATAGTAGATGATACAATTTCATTTCTGCCAAACACCATGCACAAAAGTAAATTCTGGATGAATCAAGGACCTAAAAATCAAAAGCAAAGTTTTAAATATTAGAAGTAAATGTGAGAGAATGTCTTTGCAATATTGAGACAGGGAAGAATTTTGTTAAGGAAAAAAATGGGAAAAGAAGACAAACTATACAACCCATAAAGGACAAAATATACAACCCATAAAGGCAAAGATTAATAAATATGAATATATTAGAAATAAAAACCTCTGTTAAAAAAAAGATGAAATTAACAAAGTTGAAAAGTAAGCCACTGAATGGCAGAAGAGGTTTTCAGGGTAAATCAATAGGGAAGCATCATGACCAGTAAATGTTGAAAATTTATTGCTCAGAAAACTGCAGATAATAAATTAAAGCACAGATGAGATACCATGCTATGCCTGTCATTTTGACTAATTTCTTTTTTTTTTTTACTTTTTAAAAATATATATTTTTGTTACAGAAGTTGTAAATATACAAAACCATGCACATGTGTAGAATTTCCTTACAATACCCCTTCACCATCATATGTTGTGGAACATTTGTTACAGATTATGAGATAATATCCTCAGACTATTACCACTAACTATGGTCTATAACGTACATTTGGTATATTTTTTTCTATACCCCCTATTATTAACACAGTACATCTTTGGCATTGATGCAAGAATATTACAGTATTGCTGTTAACTATAGTCCATAGATTACATTAATTGTATTTTACCCATGCTTCTCCACATTCCCACCACCCTGCAATAGTGACATACGTCTGTTCTAGTTGACAGAAGGACATTCTTGCATTTGTACTATTAACCACAATTCTCATCCACCTCTGGGTTCACTGTGTTATTGATTACCTAGATTATTCTCTAGCTTTCTTTCAATTAACATTTACATGCCTAGACTAACCTTTTCAGCCACAAGCCCATTTATAAACCAGCTGCTACTCAGTATAATGTGTTACCAACAACTAGCCATTTCCACACATTTATAATCAAGTTAATTAAAACTTCTACATACATTAAGCATCAGGACTCCTTTAACAGGACTCCTCTTATCTCCAAATAACCTATACTCTAGGTTTTAACTTGATGCATTTATTCTTTGTATTTAGTTCATATTAGTGAGACCATGAAATATTTGTCCTTTTGTGTCTGGCTTACTTCACTCAGCATACCTTCAAGATTCATCCATGTTATCATATGTGTCCCAATTTCATTTCTTCTTACTGCAGCATAGTATTCCATCATATGCATATACCACATTCTGTTTATCCGTTCATTGGTTGAACTTGGGTTGTTTCCATCTTTTGACATTTGTGAATAACGCCACTATGAACATCGCTGTACAGATGTCTGTTTGTGTCATAGTTTTCATTTCTTCCGGATATGTACCAGTAGAGGAATTGCTGGATCATATGGCAGTTCTATATTTAGCTTCCTGAGGAACCACCAAACTATCTTTCACAGAGGCTTCACCATTTTACAATCCCACCAACAATGAAGGAGTGTTCCTATTTCCCACATCCTCTCCAGCACTTATTGTTTTCTGTTTTCTTAATAATGGCCATTCTAGGTGGTATGAGATGATATCTCACTATTGTTTTGATTTGCATTTCCCTGGTAGCTAGTGATATTGAACATTTTTTCATGTGTTTTTTGGCCATTTGTGTTTCCTCTTTAGAGAAATGTCTATTTAAGTCTTTTGCCTATTTTTAAATTTGATTGCTTGTTCTTTTATTGTTGAGTTGTATGATCTTTCTGTAGAATGGAAATCAAACCCTTTTCAGAAATGTGGTTTCCAAATATTTTCTCCCATTGAGTGGCCTGCCTTTTCACCTTCTTGACGAAGTCCTTTGACTTACAAAAGTGTTTTAAGTTTGAGGAGGTCCCATTTATCCATGTTTTCTTTCGTTGCTTGTGCTTTCAGTGCAAGGTTTAAGAATGCACCACATATTACCAGGTCTTGAAGATGTTTTCCTACATTTTCTTCTAGGACCTTTAGGGTTCTAGCCTTTCTATTTAGGTCTTTGATCCATTTTGAGTTCATTTTTGTATAAGGTATGAGATAGGGGTCCACTTTCTTTCTTTTGGCTGTGGATATCCAGTTCTCCCAGCACCATTTGTTGAATAGACTGCTCTTACCCAGCTAAGTGGGTTTGACAGCCTTGTAAAAAAATCAATTGACCATAGATGTGAGGGACTGTTTCTGAACCATCAATTCAGTTCCATTGGTCTGTGTGTCTATCTTTATACCAGTACCATGCTATTTTTACCACTGTGGCTAGATAATAGGATTTAAAGTCTGGAAATGAAAGTCCTCGAATTTTGCTTTTCTTTTTTAAGATGTTTATGACTATTTGGACCCCTTACCCTTCCAAATAAATTTGATAATTGTGTTTTCCATTTTAAAAAATGCTGTTGGAATTTTTATTGCAATTGTAGTGAATTTGTGTATCAATTTGGGTAGAACTGACATCTTAATAATATTTAGTCTTCCAATTTATGAGCATAGAATGTTCTTCCAATTATTTAGCTCTTTTTAAATTTCTTTCAGCAATGCATTGTAGTTTTCTGGATAGAATTGCTTTACATCCTTGATTAAGTTTATTCCTAGATATTTGATTCTTTCAGTCCCTCTTGTAAATGGAAGTTTTTTCAGACTTCCTCCTCAGATTGCACGTTACTAGTGTATAGAAACACTGCTGAATTTTGCATATTTATCTTGTATCCTGGCATGCTACTGAAATTGCTTATTAGCTCTGGCAGCTTTGTTGTAGTTTTTTTTGGACTTTCTAGAAACAGGAGCATATCATCTTCAAATAGCTAAATATTTATTTCTTCGTTTCCAATTTTGGATGACTTTTTATTTCCAACTTTATTCCATTATGACCAGAGAAAGTGCTTCTTATAATTTTGATCTTGTTGAATTTTATTGATATCTGCTTTGTGACCCAACATATGGTCTATCTTGGAGAGAGATCCATGAGCACTTGAGAAGAATGTATATCCTGTTGTTTTGGGGTGCACTGTTCTGTATATGTGTATTAGGTTTAGCCCATTCATCGTATTATTCAAGCTCTCTGTTTCTTTATTGACCTTCAGCCCAGATGTTCTATCTAATGCTGAAAGTGGTATATTGAAATCTCCAAATATTATTGTAGAGATATCTGTTTTTCCCTTCAGTTTGCCAGTGTTTGCCTCATGTATCTCGGGACATTCTGGCTAGGTGCGTATATATTTATGATTGTTATTTCTTCCTGGAGAATTGACCCTCTTATTAATATATAATGTTATTCCTTGTATCTAATAAGAGTTTTGCTTTTCAAGTCTATTTCATCTGATATAAGTATAGCTACTCCAGCTTTTTTTTTTTTTTCTTACTCTATGCATGGAATATCTTTTTCCGGCCTTTCACTTTCGATCTCTTAGTATCATTGGATCTAAGGTGAGTCTTTTTTAGACAGCATATAGATGGCTCATATTTTCTTATCCATTCCACCAATCTGTGTCTTTCGATTGGTGAGTTTAATCCATTAGCATTCAATGTTATTACTGTAAAGGTACTTCTTATTTCATCCATTTTGACTATTTTTGCACTTTTAGTTACTTTTACTGATATAATCTTCATTTCTAGATTCTCTTTCAAGCCTCTCTCTCCTGTCTTTTCTTTTCAGGCTGCAGCACTCCCTTTAGTATTTCCTGCAAAGCTGGTCTCTTTGTTACAAACTCTCACAGTTTTTGTTTATCTGAATATTCTAAACTCACTCTCATTTTAGGAAGACAATCTTGCCAGATATAAGATTCTTGGCTGGCAGTTTTTCTCTTGCAGTATCTTAAATATATCATACCACTGCCTTCTTGCTTCTATGGTTTCTGATGAGAAATTGGCACTTAATCTTATTGGGTATCCCTTATATGCATCTCTTTACTCTTGCTGCTCTCAGCATTCTTTGTCTTTGGCATTTGACATTCTGATTAGTGTGTGTCTTGGAGTTGCCTGCTGTTGCCCAAACAGTCTGAGGAAGCACCATCCCCATCCTATCCTATAGGTAGAGAGTGGAGGTGGAGATGGAATCAAAGGTGCTCAGCAAACCAGTTCATGTGAGCTGAAATCACCTGTAGTTGCCCTGAGAGGCTGAGGAAACACTGCTCTCCTCCTATCTTATTGGGGGGCTGGGATGGAGCTATAGGTGTCCGGGTATCTAGCCTGTGCAGGCCTAAAGCACCTGCAGTTGGTCAGAGAGCCTGAAGAAACACCAGCGCCCTCCTATACTATTGGGATATAGGGATGGAGCCCCAGGTGTTCAACCAGTTAGTCTATGCAAGCACCTGCAGTTACCCAGAGAGGCTGGTGCAGGTCCTGCCAACTTCCTCCCTGCTGGAAGTGGGGCTGGAGCCTTGACTAGGGCTGCTGTCTGATCTGCGTGGAAAGAAGCCAGTCCCTACCATCACTGTTATTTTCAATCAGCCCTGCTTCTGCTAGGGGCAGACTTAAAATGGCAGCTACCGGCCTCTTTCTGAGGGTTCAAACTTTAGCTGTTCTTAGGATTATACTTTAGCCAGCTGAATTTACTAATCAGTAGCTAAAGTCAGTGGCCAACCATCTCTTCCTCCCCCATTTTTGGGAAATGTAGTTTCCAATTCCAGCCATGGAATAGCTCCCGAGGCAGCTTGTACTTCCAGTGGAGGATGGGCAACAGCTTCTTTGGCATGGAGAGCTCTGTTCATGAATCCTTGCTGCAGATGGGCAGTCTCCTCCTTCCATACTTTCAAGGATGTTGCAGGATGCTCTTCTGGTCTCCTGAGCCCCCAAGCAGGTGCTTTAGATAGCTCTGGGTGATTACTAACTGCCCTTTAGGATGAGCTGAGTCTTGGAGCTCCTTACTCAGCTGCCATCTTGCCCTTCCCTGGCTAATTTTTAAAAGTCTTAGAATACCAGTAACCA
>JAQZBX010024065.1:0-30407 GCA_029593785.1 Cabassous unicinctus
TCGCCGTTTTCTGTTCTTGGACATCAAAGCTGGGGCTTAGGCCTGCGCTGGGGTCGCGGCGGCGCGGGCTCTGGGGGAGAGGAGGTGAGTGAATAGGGGCTGGGCTGAAAGGGCTTTGTGTGGCCGCTGGGGTCCGCCTGCTTTACGTGCTCTTTGACCCAGATATGATCTCATGGAGAGAAAGGGGCCCCGGCCAGGCCAGCCTGAGAACGCGCCGTGGCCGCGTGCAACCCCCTCCCCAGGGCAGGCGGCCTCCGCTGCCCGCCCCCTGGGCCTGGCCGCAGCTGCCCCCTGCCCAGGCACCCTCCCCCAGGATGGGGCTGGCCCAGGGGCACACTGCTGCGGCCAGGAGAGCGGAGAGGCTGGGAGATGGAGCCAGGGCTCTCAAAGTCCTCCAGGGAGGGTGGCTGGGAGCACCCCACAGCGCCCCCCCTCCCAAGGCTGCTGCTGTTCAGGTGGGTGCTCGGGGCAGCGATGCCAGAGGACTAACCTTCGCAACCCTCATCCCACCGGCGTTGGGAGAGCCGAGGCCCAGAGCGGGCGGAGGCTTGCTGGCCACGGAAGCAACTTGCGGAGGTTAAAAGAGGGAAACACAGAGCCAAGTCCAAGGCCACTGCTAGCCTGGCCTTCCCACCTGGTCCATCCCTGCAGGCCCTGCCTGGGTCCCGGGGCCACCCCCTTCCCCCACCCCTTCAGCACCCCAGGACACTGCTGCCAGGCGGGCCCTCCCTCTGTTGCATTCTCCGCCTTACAGCAGTATGATTTTCCAAAAAGGCAAGAAGCATCCTGTCACTGCTCTGATTAAAGTCCCCGGTGGCGCCTCATTACGCTTAGGATGGAATTCAAGTTCCTTAACAAGGCTTACAAGACCCAGAACTCCTGCTTACCACCCCAGCCTCGTTTTGGCGCCGCCCCCCAGCCACTTGGCTTCCCCCCTCCTCGCTGCTCCAGCTGACGAGGCTAGGATGGCTTCTGGATCTCCCCCAGCTCCCTCTCCCCCTGGGCATTTGCACTTGTTTCCTCTCCTGGGAAGGGCACAGACACAGACACTCACCACCTCTTTGGCCATCCCCACTTCTCATTATTCAGGTGTCAGCTCAAACATCACCCCTCCCAGGAAACCTCTGGCCGCGTGGGGCTGAACTAGGCTCCCCCACAGGGCAGAGCCTCCTCCATCACATATATCGTAATATATTACAATCTGTTTTCTTAACAATGCTCTCACCAGACTCTAGGTTCCTTGAGGGCAGGAATTGCGTATTGTAGATCCTTGCGTTCCCAGTGTCTAACACTGCCTGGCCCACTACAGACACACGATAAATCTTTGTGGATGAAATGGAAGAAAGAAGGTGAGAGAGAGGAGAAGGGGAAAGGCAATTAGCACGCTGGGCTGAGGTTGCTGGTATCGGGTGAGTGACATGATCTGTAGGTCTGCATCCCCTATCCCCCAGGCACCTCCACGTGGTATTAGCACACACGTGTTCATGTGTGTAGAGGCTGCAGAGAGGCCTCGGCCTCGGGGCTCCTGCTTCCCCACACGTGTGCCCATATGAGTACACAGAGCCCCTTCACTGCACTTGCCATGTGCCATGTGCAAGAGGATGGCGTGGCAGGTACAGAACAATGGCACCTCCCAGACAGGGACTGCCTGGACATCCCCAGGGGGCTGCGTGTGCATGTAGACACCTGGCCTTCAGTCGTGGTGGGGGTCCATCCCACAGCCCTGCCTGTGGTTCCGGGCCCTGCCTCAGCATCCTGCTCCCAGCCCCTGCCCCTTGGGGGCTGCCAGGCGGGCGAGCTCCTCTCTGGGCTGTGTTTTCTACTCCCCAGGGGGTGCCTCAGTGAAAGTGAACTCGCTCATTTAAACCTGACTCTGCAGCCCTGCGGCCCCCTGCAGCGCTAATTACCCTGTAGTTCTAAACTGATTGCTGTACACTAAGCTTAAGTCCTCCTTTATTTATTTACTGACTACATTAATACAGAAGCTGCGCTGCTTTCAGCCGCTCCCAACTGCACGGCAGGCCCACTGCACCCCATTTCACAGCATCTTCCCTGGGAGGGTGGGGTGTAGCCTGGCACCCTGACTGAGCCCCCCAGGCCACACAACAGTGAGAAGTTGTATCCATCGTCCACACTGGCTCCCGGACCCAAGAGAGGAACCCCCTTTCTCCTTCTGAGTCTTTGTAGGAGTGGGAGCAACAGCACTCACCCGCTCACCAACGCAAGGATTCCTGTTTCCAGGACACTTTCTTCCAGCCTTCCCCACTCTTGGGAGGTAGTGATGAGTGCTGGCCTCACTTTTTAGATGAGAAAACTGGGACTTGGACTTCCCGGGTGGTAGGGGGGGAAGGTGGGACTTGAACCCATGGCTTCTAGTTCCACCTTCCCTGCTCTTGCCCTTCCCGCCACCTTCCTCCCCAGGTTTGGCAATGCCTCTTCAGCTGTGTTCCCACTGCTGCCACTCCTGCCAGTGCTGAATCAAAACCTCTCGGCGCTATCCACCTCATTCACATGCTTGCTCAGAATCTGCTGGAAACTTGGGTACCAGAGCCTTCCCTTCATTCCCAAAACCTTAGACCCCCTTCTCCCCCCGCCCCCCACGTGCATCCACCCATCCGGGCCTGGAGGCCAGCTGCGGCTCCCAGGCAATCGTACCCTCCCATTCCTCCCATCCTGGGCACAGGCTGGGCTCTGGCCTTGGGGCCTGGCAGCATTTTGAAGACCAGATGGGCATTGTCAGGGTGCAGCATACGGACCCAAGGAATCAGGCACCCAGGTTTCGCTTTGATTCCAAATAACTCGGTGACTGCTGTGCGGAGAACCCCCTGAGGAAAGGGGGACAGCCGGGGGTTGGCAGAAAGAACGTGGGATTCACATCAAGACGGTTTGAAGCCAGCTCTGTGCATGCACTGTGTGCCCTCAACTTGGGGGGACAGTAATACTTGCCCTCAGGACAATCATGAAGTCAAATGGAATAAGGCGTATGAATCAGCTTTCTAACCCCCACGATGCTGTAAACATGAAAATTATAAGTGGGGCAGGCTCAGGGCTGGCATGGCAGGGTTGCTGGTAGCCTAGACATTGATTTCCAGGGCAGGAGCCCACATAGCCAGTCCAGGAGCACGGGCCTTCTGGACTGGAAGCCTCAGCTGCTGCCATCACCGGGGCTCTGCCTCCACCTAGTGGGCGCTGCCTGCAGGTGCTTCTGCTGCTCCGGCTGAAGATTGGGGTGTGCAACCTCTTGAAAGTTGCTTGGTTCCTTTGAGGGTCCAGCAATACTGGGTCAGGGTAGAGTTAATTAAGGGGAAAGATGTGGCCCAGATTTGCTCCAGAGAAGGAAAGCTTTAAGCTACTTGGGAGGAAATTCCATTGGGCCTTTCCAAAAGTCCCCCAGATTCAGTATTTCTATCTGGACTCTTTTCTCCCACCTTCTCCCCCACTGAACAACTGGCCATCTCAAGCCCAGCTCCTCCCATCCCCCCAAAGACTGGATTGGAAGCTGCTGGCAACCAGAGCAAACCCCAGGGATCCGTGAAGCCTCGTCCAACACTCACCTCAGGTGGAATTCAGCTCCTCTTTGCTCCTGGGAAAGAGAGGTGCAGGGTAAGGAAGGAGCTCACTGCCTCTAGGTCTGGTTCCTGAGGGACTGATAGGTGACAGCAGGAAGATGGAGCAACGTGGACAAACTCTTATTTCCTAAAATCTCAAAACTTCACAGCACCCAGAAAAACCAAAAAGGAAGGCCACTGTGTCAGCGCTTGCCTCTAAATAGAACCGCCCTTCTAATGCAGTGAGAAGTTCAGTGCCTCATTGTCCTACACTGGACAGTTAACACTTCAATTTTCTTGGACACAGTGGACTGCCCAATCCCTTGGACACTTGGGTCTACGGATAATTTGACTGGAAGTGATTTTAAGATGGACCATCTCATTTCAAATGGATGAGAATAAATGGTTGGAAAGACTCCTCACAACACTAAATTTCTAGGATTCTATGAATCTTGACAAACTATAAAGATCCTCAGAGAAAAGGATATCCCTGGTTCCTAGCACTTCTCTCCAAAAAAGCAGCATTTAACTGAGTTTCTCCTTACATCTAGATCAGAGTGTGGTCTTCAGCTTAGAGTGAGCATCTAGTGACACTGGGTGGTGAGAAAGGGGGAATGCATGCACGATGGGTGGTCTGCTGGGCAGCCTGAGGAAAGGACTGCCTTTTCTAATAAATCCCCATTCATGAAGGGAATCGAAAAATGGCAAGGGGAGGTGGGAAACTGGGCCTGACAATCTTGTCTTGACTGATACTCAAGAAATCTCTGGAAGCGGGTGTGGCGCAATGGATAGAGCACCAGATTACCATATGAGAGGCCCCGGGTTCGCTTCTGGGCGCCTCCTTGTGAGGGCAGGCCCGCTCGCGCGGCGCCGTGGGCTGATGCGGCAAGACCTCACAGCAAGGGGGAGATAAGCAGACACAGAGAAGACACGCAGCGAATGGACACAGCAGCACAAGCAGCAAGGGGGGGATAAATAAATAAAATAAATAAATCTTTAAAAAAAAAAAATGAAATCTCTTGCTCCTTAGCACCTATCCCAAGCTGAGACCAGGCTGGAGCATCAAAATTAGGTATCTCTCAAGTCTCAAAGGAAATCAGCACCAAGAACAGAAGAATGTTAGATCATCTGGTTTCCAGGCTCAGGCTCGGGTCTCCCACGTCATGTCTTCCTGCCCAGCTCTCTGCCATCCTTATTCAGGAGACAGGGGCTGTGGCCATTTGGGATTATTTTATGAATTCCAAAAAGAGAAAGATTATGTTTGTAAACTAATCTATTCCTGTGGGTGTGATAGCCTTTGATTGCATTAGATTCACTTTAGATCGCTTGATTAGATTGCTATTGATTGGACTATGTCAGTGAGGCGTGACTTGGGTTGAGTCTCTGCACTCCTGCTGGATCTGATATAAATGGAGACAGAGAGAGACAGGCACAGGGAAAGGAAGCCTCCATTTTTTATCTTGCCATGTGAGAGAAGACTTGAGGATCACTTAAGCACGAAGTTCCCAAAACACTGGGCCCCTGGAGCAGCTCCAGAGGAGATGAGCCCTACTATATGCCTGAACTTGGGAAGAGAGCAGAACAGCTGAGTGTGATAGAGGAGGCCTGGAAGGAGACAAAGCCCTATGCCTGGTTGCTCAAGCTGAGTTCCAAGAGACAGTAGATTCTGGAGGGGAAGGCAGAGACCTCTGCAGAGATTGGTGGCCTCTTGCTTCACCACATGGCAACAACGCCAGAATCAACAGTAGCTGACTGTGGTGAGAAAGCACCTCTGATGGTGCCTTGAGTTAAACTTTTCATGGCCTTGGAACTGTAAGCTTTTACCCCAAATAAATCCCCTCTATAAAAGCCAACCCACTTCTGGTACTTTGCATAGGCAGCCTTTTGGCAAACTAAAACTGGGGCCATCTTAACCCATACCACTCAGGAACCCTATGGGGCCACCCACAGTGGCATGGGCTTTTGGTTTCTAATGGGTATGTGTCCTTCCTCCTATCAAAAGTCACCTCCTATCAAAAGTGTGCCTCCTGGGCTTTGGCTATCATCCTCTCTGTCTTCTCTAGCCCTTTGCTCCTGTACTTATCTTTCCTCTCAGCTGCATCAATTTCTCCCTCTACTGGATCATTCCCATCAGCATACAACCATCTCCCATTTAATGAACCTTCTTTTGACCCCACACCCCACTTTAGTTACCACCCAAATCAGTCTCCTTTTAACAGAAAAATTCTAGCCCATGCTGTTTATAGGCTCATCTTCTCCCATTTCCTTACAACAGTTTCTGATCTAAGTTTTATCTCTTTTGCTCCACTGAAATCGTCTTGTCAAGGTCACCAGTGGCTCCTTCTTGTGAAATACAATGTCTACTCTGCTGTCTTCATCCTAATGCTCTCTCGGCAGCTTTCCATAGAACTGTCTTTCCTTTTTGAAACACTTATTCTTCTCACTGGCTGCTGCCTCTCAGTCTAATTGGCAGACACCTTCATCTTCCCTTTGCTAGAACTTTGGACATTAGACTCTCTCTGAATGGCTCCCTGACCTTCTTACCTTGTCTAGCCACATTCTCCCCTCTGGCATCTCATCTAGTTCTTTGATTTTTAGTACAACCTATGTGCTAATGACTCCCAAATCGATATCTCCAGCCTTGAGTTTTCCATTGAGTTCCAGGCTCATATATCCAATCACTTAGCTGACACATATAGTTTAATAGTGGGGCTCCTGAGGGCTCTAGAGACATCTAGACATTATAGGCAGGGCACACAGCTCAGGAGTTTGGCACCCTGCCAGTGGGCCTTACCTTGAAATTTATGCTCCCCAGGATGACAGAGTTGGACTCATTTGTGGTTTCACTACACATGGCTCTTCTGCCCCTTCTATTTGAAACTATAATTAGTACTATACTTGATAGGTGTATGTAAAAGAGACTTAAATCTTTGATCCATCCACGTGCCACCTAGGCCCTGACTCTCAGCAGAGTTGCAACACCTACTCTCCAGTTCATTGGATTCACCCAGGACAACTAATAAGGAGATGATGGTGGACAATGACCATCCCAAGGAACAGAGAGTCTGCAACTGCAAGCAAGACAGTTCCATCCTCCTGCCCCATGGGATCTAAGCTCCCTCTCAATTAGAAGCAGAGTGGGCATCACCATCCCCAAATCCTCAAGATTGGGGAATGAACAATGGACTAAAGTAGACTTACTATTATTCTACTATAGACTTATTGTTGTTCTAGCAATGGAAGAACTTGTGTCATTGATATAAAGGCAGTGGCCACCAGAGGCTCTGAGGGGAGGGAGAGTGAAAAATAGGTGTAATATGGGGGCATTTTCAGGACATTGGAATTGTCCTGCATGACGTTGCAATGATGGATACAGGCCATTATATATTTTGTCATAACTTACAAAATTGCACGGGACAGAATGTAAACTATAATGTAAACTATAATCCATAGTTAGTGGCAAAGCTTCAATATGTGTTCATCAATTGTAACAAATGTATCACACTAATGAAGGATGTTGTTAATGCGGGAAAGCATGGGAGGGGAAGGGAGTGGGGCATATGAGAATCCCCTGTATTTTTTACGTAACATTTATGTAATCTAAAGTTTCTTTAACTTTAGTTTCTTTAAATGTATATATTTTTAACAGGCTTCTCTAAATTAACATGTCCTAAACAGAACACTTACCACACACATTTATACCTGTCCCCATCCGCTGGGCATATAAGATAAGGCTAGCTGCTATAACAAATACGTCCAAAAATACACAGTGACTCGAACACCATAGAAGTTTATTTCTTACTCCTTTAACAGTCTGAAGGACTGGTTGGTAGGTTCTCTTTTCCATATCCTGTGGCTCAGCCATCCCCTGAGGCCTCATCATTAACTGCATCTATCCAGAAGCAGGTGGAGGGAGTGTGGACGTCCCTACCCCAGTCCAGGAATGACACGCATCTTTTCAGCCGGCATTCCATTAGACAGAGCTCAGTCACATGGCCATATCTAACTGCGGGGGAGGCTGGAAAGGGATTCTGGCTATGATCAGCGGAAGATGAGGAACTGATTTTGGGTGAAGAGCTAGCATTTTCTGCCACAATCTGTACTTCGGGTCACCAGATACTTGTTCACAATCTTCTTCCCATAAGCAGAACATACTCACTTCCCTCCCAAAGAGCGAGAATCCAAAATTCCATCCAGTCACTGCAGCCATTTCGAAATCCAGGCTCTGGATGGTGTGCAGTCCTCACCATCAGGTGTGGCTGTGGTTCTTCTTAGGAAACCAGCCAGTGCCCTAAAAACCAAGGAATCTCTTTCCCCATCCCCACCCATTCTGTACATGGGGCAAAATAGAACGCAGTCGCCCCTGCTGTGCGCTGTCAAAACATCCAGTAAAACCGCTTTCTGCAGTGACTGGTTTCCTCTCCTTCCTTGGTGTAAATAAAGGATTATATTTTCCCAGCCTCCCTAGGAGTTAGGTGTGGTCAGACGACTGATTGGCAATCGAATATGAACAGGAGACTTTTAAAAAGCAGGCATGCTCCCTTCACAATAAAATTCCCACTTGGAAATGGGAAGAACAGGGAGCACAGAAGTCCCTGATCAGTAGCAACGAAGGTGCCCTGGTGGGCAGGTATCGTGCACCCCTTTCTGGCAGTGGAGAAAGTTCTTTGATTAGTCCCTGGATCTGCTCTCTGGGAGGAATTCCCTTGTCCATTGTTCTCTGAAGGCCTGGCTCCGGACTGCTGGTAATTATTCCTTAATTATTATCTGTCCTGGCCACATCTGAAGTGGGTCCTGGGCTGTGCCTCCCGCAGGCCTGCACAGCTTTCACCACCGCAAGTTTGAGGCCTGAGTGTGGTTTTCAGCAACAGTAATCACAGGCTTTGTTAAGCCATGTTCATGGTTTCTTTAGCAAGACAATTTCTTTAAAAACTGTCTTCTGATCTATTTGCTTCCAGTTCCTCATGCCATGGCTAAAGTTTTTTCCTAGACATAGTTGTCAAACCTGCTTTGTCTCTAGCATTAGTAGGATTACTAACTTTTTTCTGCTTCAACCCCAATCCTTTCCAGCTTCATGGTAGCTCCCTTGGAATGGCAACACACTGGATTTGACCTTGAGCACAGAGCCAAGTCCCTTTGTAACAGAATTCTTAAATGGTCTTTCTTGCTCAAGGCCTTCTCCAGTTTTATTTTCTGTAATTTAAGGTCCAGAGGTGGTCAGTTTCACTATATCGAAGAGAACCCACATTTCTGGACTTTTCCTATTTTATTTCATTTATTTTTAGAAACTGGCCAATTATTGCCTGAGCTGCTCTCTTAACTTTAATATCTTGCTATGAAAACTGATATTTGGTTCTTTCCTCTACCATTAGCCTTAGCACTAGAGGCTCAGTATATACTTGGCCCGCCTTTCAAGTTATTGCAGGAAACAGTTTCCCTCCGTGTTTTATCCCTGCTCGGCGTGGGACTCCACCTTTCTAGCCAGCTACATGGCTTTGCCTGCTGCCTGTAAAGGCCCTGAGTGGTCTGGCCCCTGCCTACCTCTCTGGTGTTAAGAACAGTGCTTTTCACACACTCATGATGACAATGAACGCCAAGATTTACATAATATTCACTATGTGCCAGACACTGCTTAAGTTTTTTGTTTAAATCTTGTTTAAACATCCACCCATTGCATCTGTTTGTTACTTCTCTTAAGCCTTCCTTCCCCCAGGTCACTGACCTATTGAAGAAAGGGGGTGGCTACTATGAACTGCTCAGTTTTGAGATGACAAGAGTCTGAAATAGGGTAGCAGGAGCGAAAGGAAATGGTTTGAAGAGGCACATGGAGTGCCCTAGCCAGTGAGGGGGCGTCACTGACCTCACTGAGGCACACGGGAGCAGGGGAGTAACGATGGCCTGCACCCCTCTTACAAGGTCCCTGTGTGACAGGTCAGCTAAGTGCATATCTTATTTTAGTCCCTTGCCTAGTCTCCACCAGCTGGGCAGAACATCTGCACAATCCTCCCACTTCTTCTTCAAACGCCCTCTTTATTTCGCATCCTCTGGAGCTTGTTAAGAGAGGGACGAAGGGTCCCCATACATTGTACATACCCTGGGACTCAGACCAGCGACACACCAGAATTCTCCTTGGAGTTTTGTTCTGTTTGCTTAAAAATGTACTCAAATATCTCCTCCTCTACCCTAGACCTTCTGAGCCAGAGTTTGTGGACCTGGTCCCTAGGAATATGTATTTTAAAACTGTTCTCCAGGTGATTTTTTAAAAAACAAATCAATTTTATTGATACATATTAATAAAGCATAAATCCATCCAAAGTGTTCAATCAATGGCATTCGGTGTAATCATATATTTGTGCATTCATCATGTCAATCATGCTTTGAGCACTTTCATTAAAAAAATTTTTTTTTTTAGCTAATTCATAGACCTGCATCAAAAACTTTGTGGAATATACCAATGGTGTGAGCTATTAAGATGAAGTTAGTAAAGCAACTTCTGCTATCAGAGTTACAGTTCCTCTTGGGTCAGTCATCTCCCAGTATTTTTGTTTGTGTAGCCTTTCCTTAAAATTTTACACAGCCACCTCAATGTTTGTTTGTTTATAAATATTACTCCTGTGCTACTGTAGTAGGTACTTTATAAAATGCACTAAAACAAGAATATTAAAATATAGAAGTAAGAAGTAACTAAAAATAGAGGCTCTAATGTTTTCTTCCTATACCCCAGCAGTTTCTCTTGGACTTCTACCTATGGATCACTGCTTTGGGGGTATTTTCAACTAGTTTTCCTTTGCTTGAGGTTTCCCCAGGGAGCCTAGTTTGAAGGACTTCCAGAGATCATGAAAAACTCTCTTCCTGTAACATTCTTTATTATAATGTCACAAACTCTGTTTGGGGAGAGGTTTTTCTGGTTCACCTAGGCTGAGTTTTTCCATTGCAATATGCCCAGAGGAACCTTCCTAAAATTGTTGCTGAGCAGGTAAACAAGTATGTCAGCAGCCAAGTTTAGTTGGGTTCAAGTCCTCAGTTCTTCATTGTGGCCCTCTTTGATCTCTGGGGGATCAGGGCATAGAAATTTCTAAATGTATATATTTAAAGGCTGCAGAGGAAGAAAGGTGACTGAGGGTCTGGAGAAAGCAAAAGCGGATCCTGGTAAAGTAGAGGAAGCCATTTCTGGAATTATTCCTTCCTGTAGATCTGAGTTTCCATCTGGTATCATTTTCCTCTAGCCTAAAAAATGTCCTTTGCTATATCCTATAGTGAGGCTTTGTTGGTGACAAATTCTCTCGGTTTTCATCTATCTGAAAATATCTTTATTTCATCCTCATTTTTGAAAGGTATTTTTAATGGGTATGGAATTCTGGGTTGACAAATGTTTTTGCTTGGAACTTTAAAGATGTCTCCTGGTCTCTATTGTTTTTGATGAAAATGCAACCATTGTTTGTGTCATTGTTCCCCTGAATGTAATATGTTATTTTTCTTGGGCTGATTTCACAATTTTCAGAAGTTTGACTATGCTATGCCTAGGTGTTACTTTCTTTGCTTGAGGTTGGCAAAGCTTTTTGGATTGTAGGTTGATGTGTTTTACCAAATTTGGGAAAGTTGAAACCATTTTTTTCTTCATATGTTTTTCCTACCCTATTCTCTCCCTCCTTTTCTTCTGGGATTACAATTAAATGTATGTTACACAGTGTATGAGTCAGCCAAAGGGGTGCTGATGCAAGGTACCAGAAATCTGTTGGGTTTTATGAAGGGTATTTATTTGAGGGTGGTAGCTTACAGTTACCAGGCCATAAAGCATAAGTTACTTCCCTCACCAAAGTCTGTTGCCATGTGTTGAAGCAAGATGGCTGCCGACGTCTGCAAGGGTTGGGCCTTCCTCTTCCTCTTAAGGCTCTGTGGTCCCAGCTTCTTCCAATTCAGCCCTAGGCTGGGACAAGTCTTGTCTCTCTCCTGGGGCTCATTTCTTTCCAGTCTCAGCTGCTCTGCTCTCTACACAAGGCCAGCTGTAAACTATCAGGCAACTGACTCATCTCTCTTCCCAGGACTTCTGCCATGTCTAATGGACCTTCTCTCTTTCCTCATGTATCTGCTTCTCTGTGTGCTTACTTCCTGGGCTCCAGGATCAAAACTCCAACTAACTCCTCTGCCTTGTCATTTTCTCTGTGAGTACCTGCCCACCAAGGGGGCGGGGACTCAACCTCCTACTGACGTAACCCAATCAAAGCCTTAATCATAATTTAATCAAGTAAGAGTGAAACCTCTGAACCCAAGACAATCTAATGTACCCAGAGGAACAGACCAATTTATAAACATAATCCAATATCTATTTTTGGAATTCATAAATAACACCAAACTGCTACAGACAGCTTGGTGTTTTCCCACAGGTCACTAAGGCTCTGTTCATTTTGTTTCCATTTTTTCTCTTTCTCGTCATCAGATTGGATAATTTCTATCTTCAGACTTATGGACCCTTACTTCTGCCCTGTCCAGTCTGCTTGTAGACTCATCCAGTAAACTCATTTCAGATATTGTGTTTTTCAGTTTAGAATTTCCTAAAAAGGGGTGGGAGGTAGAGGTCCATTTCTCTGCTGAGATTCCCTATTTGCTGCTCATAAAGACTATGTTTTTCTTTAACTCCGTGAACACATTTATAATAGCTGCTTTAAAATCCTGGGCTACTAATTTCAACATCTGGATCATCTCAGGGTCTGTTTCCACTGATAAGTTTTATTTTTATGGGTAACATTTTCCTACTTCTTTGCATATCTAGTAATTTTTAATTGTCAGCTCTATATTGCAGATTGCAAGGCATGTGGGTGATATCGTTTACCTTTAAAGAGTATTGAATTTAGTTCTGGCAAGCAGCTAATTTACTGGAGGCTTTCCTTGACACTGTTAAAGCCTGTTTTCAGACTTTGAAAAAATGAATAAATGGGTTATCTCTTCTACCTTTCTGGTCCATTTGCCTTCTGTTCTACCTGCCCAGGAAAATTCCAACATTAGATCAATCCAACATCTTCGCAGCACCTGCATTGCTAAGCACACTGTAGAAGATCACACTTCTGGACAGACTGAGCTCCTCCAAGTCATCAGGGCCTTCAACAATACCCAGTAATCCTGTATTTCTCTAGTCGTTGCCTCCCATATGCCATAGGGTCAACTTAAACCTTTCCCTGTCTCCTCAAATCTCAAATATCTACACCTCTCTACTCACTATTTGCAGGAAAAATACAATTTTCAGCTGTGAGCTCACAATTTCCCACTCACATCCATAAATTTGTCTTGTATTGGCACCCGTCCTTGCCTTTTCCTCTACTGTCAAAATATTTATTGTTTCTCTCACTTTCTAAGGCTCATCCACTTTTAACTACTGCCCTATGTCTTTCTTCTCTTTCAGAGCCAAGCTTCTGGAAGAGTCGTTTACAGTCTCTGTCTGCATTTCCTCAGCTCCCTCTCACCTTCAACTCACACCATCATTCCCATCTGGCTTCTGTACTCATTACTCAATTGATTTAGGAATGTTGGCTGTTATCTTTAGTAATGTTATTCCTATGTTTTCTTCAAATGTAGTTGTTATTCCTATTCTAACTTTTTGTTTGGGTGTTTATTTATTAATATAAATATGAAAGGTCATGCATTTTCCTCTGTGCTATTTGTGTCCCATAGATTCTTATTTGTAGGGTTTTCTCGATATTTTTCAATTTTTGTTTTAGTTTCCTCTTTCATCCAAGAGTGTTTAAGAGAAAAATTTTAAATTTCTGGGTGGTAGAATTTCTGGTTTTATTACTAATGTCTATCTTATTGCATTATGACCATGGTTTGTTCCTGGTATTATTTTTACTTTGGGTAATTAAAAGAATTTCTTTGTGGCTTTATATACGGTCAACTTTTGTGAATGTTCCACTGGTAACTTAAAAGAAGGTCTATTTTATGTTGTCAGATTACAAAATGCAATATGTAAATTAACTAAATGTGTCTTATTAATTGTATTTTAATTTATGCTATATCCTTATTTATTTAGGAAAACACAAGCAGAGGAAACCTGTGCCCTTTTCCTGGGTATGGTCTAGAAAGTATCAAGATCCCAGTCCTGCCCTTACTCTCAACAAGGTGCTGGAGCAGTAGAAAGGTGCTTATGGCTGCCTCACAGCACACAGCAGCACGAGCAAGGGGAAGATGCTTCCTGCCACTACTAGCAGGGAAGGGAAAGAGAAGAGACAGAGACAGGAGGCACGGAGAGACTGGGCAAAGGGGATGCTGCGACCTGTGCGAATCAGTGATCTGGACCAGATTATACAGTGTAATCTCAGATGGTGCTAGCAGCAGAGACACCTTGCAGGAAGAAATTCCCACCCCACCTCCCACAACCCGGTGAAGGGAGACTAAATAACTGTGATTTCATTTCTACCACTCATTTGAATGGGAACTCAAAGAATAAATTCAGTTTAGTTATAGAACAAACATATTTTGCACACTCAACCAACAACATCAGTAACTGTAGCTCAGATCTCTCTGTGAGGGCTGGACCAATATCCCCAACTTGATTTTTCTGGTTGGAAACCTCAAGCTCAGCAGGCTCAAAACTAGACTCAACACTTCTCATCATCTCATCCTCCTTAATAAAACCTGCTTCTCTGTGTTCCCTGTTTTACTAAATATTACCAACATCCACTCAGTTGCCTAGGGCAGAAACTGGAGTGTTGTGTTGTTATGGGGTGCTGTGTTGGTGTGGAGTCCAGAAAACGCGAAGGAGCAAGGCATCTGTTTATCTTTTCATCACTCAGACATACTTGGGGTTCACAAAAGGTTTCATTTAAAAGTTAGGTATGCTGCTTAAATAGTTTGAAAAACCACTACAGAAGGGCATGCCATACTGTGGGGCAGAAGAGACTTGAAACCCTTCCATAGAAGCCAAGGTCATCAACAACCCTGGTGCTGGGGGTAGGGGTTGGAGAGGGGAGGTAGAGGGTGGTTTCTGTGGCTAGAGGAGGGAACTGGAGTTGGGGATGGAAGGAGGCGGTTGTGACAGAGGTGGAATGCCTGGGAGGAGGGTTCAGGAAACTTCCTTCATTGGCTGGTTCTGTTCATCCCGGTGTTTGCGGTTGGGGGAGTGACTGAGTCTGAGCTCGGTCTGAAGCGCCCAGGGGACTTGCTCCTTTTCCGGACAAAGGTCAGTGCTCTCCCTGGCTCTTCATGAATCCGCATGTGCCTTGAACCCACAGCTTACCAGGGCCACTACAGGTCTGGCCGGAATCATTTGGGCGATGAATTCCTCCATTTCCTGTGGAAACACCACAATGCGGCTTTGAAATCAGGTACTGGTTTCCTTCAACCCCGGTGGGGGTGGGGGTGGGGGGCTAGGGTGGGGAGTGTGGAGGGTGATCGGGCAACTGAGAGGAACTCTGGACCTTCAGAGCGTGTGGAACTGCCCTACAGGGAGATGTTAGTGGCATCTGATGAATGGCACATGGTGGGTCTAAAGTCTCCGAGGTCCAGGTTGTAGTGGGATGTCTGAGTCTCTTTGCTAAGAGCTGGCCCAGCCTCCTCTGATAGTGCTGAGTGGGCCTATCTTCTTCCTATTCCTGGCAAAAGAGGCCGTAAGGGCCTCGGAAAGTATAGGAAGCCTCGGCCCAAGTTCAGGGTGGCCTTCACCTTTCTGCCTGATTGCCACTGTGGCCCATGATAACATTGTGGGTTGGGGGTTTCTAGAAAGGCGGGAAGAATGGTGCTAGGCAGGCTGTTTCATCAAGATCAGGAATGGTTATCTTTCCATGATTCACTTGAGAAAATGTATAACCCAATGGATAGAATTTCCCCACTTAAATTTTTCTGCCATAAAATTTTCTTAGATCCTTGATGCCTGCCTCAGCTTGTCGGCCACTGCACGCTACATATAAACAAATGAACAGGGAGCAGGCAAAGTGTAGCAGCAGGACCCAGGAACAAATGATCATGCGAAGTTCAATAGCCGATTTTTCCCCTGGATCTGCACGTGTGGCTCTGATTTTATGTTGCATATGTATATGGCTACTGTGGTGGCAGATTTCCTACTTGTAAAATTCTTTGTAATTTGTGTATTAGGATAAAATAGGTGACTATTTCATAATGTTCTACAAAAAGGACCAAGACTTCCAGGTGCCCTGCCATCTGAAGACGTTTAAGAACCACAGTTAGAGCTCATGGATCTGAAGGTGAAAGCCTCCAGCGCGGGCAGATGGGCCCAGGTCTCTGGACAAGAGGATAAAGGCTGGACAGAAGAAGAATTTATAATAGGACTCCTGGGTTCAGCTAGCTTTCTCTCCTCATTGCCTTGTTATTTATCTTGGAAGCACCTTGCCAAGGTCCAAATGTCACTGATATTTTGTGCAAAGCCAGTCTCTCCCTGCCTGAAGAGAAGACAAGATAAGGAAGAAAGGACCAAGGGCTCTGTGGGCAGCCCCTATATTCTCCTGTTGGTCCCTACCAACAGGGAATACAGCTTGTGCACAGTAAATGTATGCTGATTGATCCTGGGAATGTTATAAATGGTTTCAGTTGGGCCATAGGACACTTCAGCTGAAAGCACTTGGAATAGGGAAGCCAGTGCCCTCAGGAATTAACCAGATTTCTTTTTACGATTTGCAGTGGTAAATTGGCAGTTGAAATGACAGACCTGGTTTCCTATGAATTGCCCTGGGTAAGCTTTCCTGTCCCTACCACTTCCCTCCCCCGCTTAAACTATCCGTGCTCAGTGCTGGAGATGGGGCTCAGTGGTGTGTATAGCTGTCGGTGCAGATAAAATCCCTAGTCCTAGAGTTTACATTCTCAAGTACTTGACTCCCTGCAATCAAAACATGCAAGTCTCTCCAAATAGGATATAGGGTGGAGCCTTCTGGGATGCATGGGCCTCAGAACCAAGCTTTGGTACTGAGGATTTAGATTGTTCCTGTTGTAAAATAGGTGGACTGAATGGAAAGCCCCTGACTGACGTTGGCTCAGGACCCACCATCTATCAGTTCCTCTCTGCCTGTGAGTCTTTCCAAGAGATCATCTTGGACAAACTACATGGACAAAACCTGCCTGGACTGGAGAGGTGGCTGAAGAAATTGCCAAGAGCACTTGACTGGTCTTCGGTATGACGTGTGTGTGCTAGAAGGGAACAATTAAGGGGTTGGGTGTTGGGTTTTAGGTCTCCAATCAGTGGAGCAGCCAGAAAGAAAAAAGGAAAAAGAGTGAGATAGGGGTTCTATAAGACCAAAAGAGGAACTGAAATAGACGGCTAGAGAGAAATTTAGAGCCAGAAAGACACTTCCACGGAAGTCCACCTAGAATGCCAAGGCGTGAGCCCAAGCAGATGGGGAACAGGCAGGGTGAGGCCAGCTGGTTGTAGAATGGATGGCAGGCATCCCTGTTCTTACGATTGCAACCTCCAGCTGGCGTCAAACTTGTAGCTTCTCTTTGTGGATCTAATGAGGTGACCTTTGACTCCTGGGAGCAGCAAAGCACAGAGAAGGGCATCACTGGGGTTGGAGTTTGGGGGTGGAACTAAGACCCATCTTAATGCAGGTGGAATAGAATTTACTTACCTTAGGGTAATTTCAGAGCATCAGGAAGGTCCACCATAGTACCCCCACTCCCAAAATGTCACACACACACCCATTAGGTAAATGGTTGAAGTTGTACGTTATATTCTTATTCCTTTTGCTTAAGACCATGGCTTCTTTAAAGTACAGAGGAACTGGAAATAGCAAGGCTTTAAAGGCTGTGGCTCATTTATACCTAAAGGTGAATGAGTCTCATATCCTGAGAACAGGTGTAGTGAAGGGCGTGTGTGTGGCCAGGTGGAGGCTGAGTGGAGCTGCAGGGACACGGGTAGGGAAAGGTAATGGAGAGCCTAGAGGTCCTAAGTGGTAGTTGGTCGTTTTGCTGAGTTGATTGCAGGGAGACTTTGCATTTCTCTTTGGACTTGCCTGGGTCATCTTAAGCCTTGGGTTGGGCAGAGAGAGAAGGGCCAATGGTCAGGAATGCCTTGCCGGGACAGATCCTGCAAGGGGAAAGAGCCCTGGAGTGATCTATGTGTCCCACACAATGAGCATAAGCCAGCTGGAGACTCCACTCCAGGGACAAGTGGCTGGGAAGGAGAAGCAGCTAGGAGAGCCGTGCCCAGGTGCTGGAAGGCGACGTTCTGAAAGAACAGCCTCTGGAACCTGCTGCCCTACCCTGGCGGGCTGCCCCGTGTCCTCCCCGTGCCACGAGACTGCCTGCGCCATCTCAGGACCTTGCTCCAGCCCAGGGGCCACGAGATGCTGAGCAGGGGCTTTGAAACCAGGTTCTACATAGTGGGGGACAGGAGGTTCTCTGCACTGGCCCTGGAGGAGGCAGCTTCACGCTGCAGAAGGTGCAGAAGGCTCAAGCGGCAGCTGAAACCGCTCTGAGGGCTGCTCAGACTACGCGGAAATGACAGCGTGTGCTAACTTGTGCCCCAGAGAGGGGACTGATGCGACAGCAGGGGAAGAGGACTCCCAACGGCTGTCTTGCCACCTCATTTGCTTTGCTCTCCATTTTGTCAGTTTTATTCAGAACCCTTATCACCAAAAGTTTTTAGGGTCTTATACATATGATTGCCAGGTAAAGAGGAGTTGTTTATCTCAAACACAGAGGTTCATAATCTACTCCACTAATGGCCCAGGGTTGGGGGAAAAGAATCGAGCCCGAGAAATAAAGCTGTGCTTCCCCTAGTTTTGAGAGCTCCCAGGGTTGCATGGGATAGGTAAGGTGGGTACAGCCCTCCTCATTCTCCTATTGTAGGCAGTTTAGCACCTCACAGTTCTGAGCCTGCATTTACACTTTAGCTCATCACCACTCCAGCTTCACCCCTGCAAACACCACAGCCCCACCCGCTGAAACGGAAAGAACAAGGCTTCAGCGTTAGAAGATAGGCATTTTGATACTCGGCTCACTGGCTCACTTGCTCAGCAACCTTAAGCAAGTCACGGGCAGCTCAGAGCCTCAGTTTATTCCTCTCCGAAATGGAAATAATAACCCATCTCCCCAAGGGTTATTGTAAGACCCCCAAAGATATAATATGAATGCATTTGGTTATATGTGCATTGTTGTATATAAAATTTTGGCTGACCTTATATGTGTGTGAAATAAACAAGGAGAGCTAGAGAGGCTGGTTTCCTTCTTTGCCCAACTCAATCCATCTAACCCAGTTTGGACAGGGAGGGGGCATTTGGGAAAGACCTTTGCAAGGAAGTAGCATCAGATCTGAGAGATCTAATGGGTGACCAAGAGTAAGCCAGGTGAAAGAATTGGAGAGAGCAGGAATTCCCAATAGCATGTGCTGAGCCCTGCAGGGGAAATAACACACTGTGTTCAGTGAGCTTCAAGAAAAATTGAAGACAGCTGGGTACAAAGATTAGGGCACTGTGCTTACAGAGCAAAATTGAGGCATTGGGCATCTGGTGTGGTAGAACAGGCAAGTTCTTTTAGAAGGCAGAGGAGCGCCAAAGAGGTGATTCTTGGAGAGGAGTGAGAGGCAGGCATGTGATTTATTCTTTCAATAAATATTTGTCGAGTGCCTCTGTAAAGCTAGGCACTGTGCTGGGTGTCAGAACCTTTCCCCAGGGCTAGTCCTCACGCTGTTCACAGTTGCAGCATCTAAACCCTTGAGCACGTTCCACCCCATGTGCCTACTGTGCCTCGCTTCCCTCCATTAGCCAGGTGGCCGTGGTCTTTGTTTTTATCCTTTACCCATTGCTAGAAGGAGAAATATATTTACTACTTCAGGATCAGGAGATCTCTCTTTGCCTAACCCTTATATTTTATATATGTATGTGCACGTGTATGTATGTGTGTCTACTAGTGTGTGTAGGTGTGCATGCACACGTGTGTGCAGTGATGCAGGTTGTGGAGGGTGGTCACATCAGCAGTGGTGCCACGTGGGGGGTGACTGCTGAAGTTCAATCCCAGGGGCTGGGCCCAGATCAGGAGTTAGTTACCAGGAGAACCTTGCAGCAGGATGGGGCCAGAGGCTGTGTGTTAGCCCCACATTCAAGGAGGGCCCCAAATGTACCCTGAGATGTGTGGCTAGAAAGCTTGGATGAGATGGGAAAGCATAAGGCAAAGAGCAAGGTGGGTGGGCTTATGGAGAGGGTTTGCAGGCGGTTGCTCTGGGCAGGACTGGGCTGCCTAGTGCTCCTCTTGCTGCATGATGTGTGGGCCAGCAGGCCACCCAGCGTCAGTGTGCATTCCTGGGGTAGGTTTCTCTGAGGTCCTGGTCTTAGCTACATGGGCATTCACGGTGGGGAGCTACTGGCCCTTTACATTGTGTTGACGTCACCACAAAGGTGCTGTGGGCCGACCATGAGCAGGCATCAGGTTTGGCCTTATGGGAGACAGGGAGATAAAGACATGCACAAGACACGGCTAGTGATGGTGAAGAGTTTATAATTTGCTCGAATAATAAACGAAGTTTAGTAAGCATCCATCGTAAGGCATGAGACTCTAATACAAGGCAGAATTTGCCTGGAGAGAGATGATAGTGGAGAAGCACAGAAGGGGGAGGGATTGGATCCTGCTAGGGAGCAGGGAAGCCTTCATGGAAGAAATGGGGGCCAAGGCAAGTCTTAAAGGAGGATGATGACTGGAAGGCACCCCAGCTGGAGGGATGGTACTGCTAAAAACACGGCCTTAGGAAGAACCTGGGGGAATTCAGGAACGATGGGATGTTTCGTTTGGCTAGAGGATGGGTTGTCTACGAGAAAGCAGAGGGGGACAAAGCTCTGGAGACTCTCCAGGAGTAATCAGAGAAAATCAATACATGTTTATTTAGCACCTGCCAGGCATTCGAATATGAGAATAAATATGACACAGTACTTGCCCTTGCTAGGCTCACAGACAATAACGACAGTGAGGTGAGAACATGGAAAGAAATGCCTCATTTGGCAGGGGAGGGGTAGGGAGGAGATAAGGGAGGCTTCAGCAAGAGGTGATGTTTACACTGAGTCTTGAATGACCTGTAAGTACCAGGTTTCGAGGCAGAGGTGAGGGGGTGGGAGTGGGGTCTTGAAGGTGGAAGAGGCAGCATGACATGTTTGGGGAACCTTGTTTGGGAAACATGTGCTTAATGTCTGCCTATGAACTAGGTCCTGGGCTGTACTCTGAGGACACAGTGAACAAGACAGTGCCCTGCCTGCATTCTAGAGGGGGAAGGGAGGGGAGACAGACCATAAAACAGTAAACAAATAAGGAGATGGGAAAACTCAGAGTGTGAGAAGCCCTGAGAAGGAGACCAAGCAGGGGATACGGTGGGTCTGGGGCAGAGGGGGCACAAGGAGAGCTGCCTTGCAAATGCCTGGGATGGACCGACCCAGACAGCGGCCCTGCACGCTGGGCTGTGGTGTGAGGGCAGGGGCCACCTGGGGGAGGGGACCGAGCCCAGCAGTCTCCCTCTCTCTGTAACAGAGCTCTCCAAAACTTGAACAGAGAATGACTGCAGCAGAATCTATAGGAAGAAAACTGCTCTGCTCATGGCATATCCTGTCTGAGGCCTCCTCCCGTGGTGAACCTACCTTTTTAAATTCTCAGGCTCTTCCCTCCCAGCTCTGAAGGACTAGGAAGGTCTTCCTGCTGATGTGTGTCTGCTGTGTCCCCGGGGACCAGTGCTAGCCCCATGTTGGATTAGGTACTGCGTTTGAAACGTCCTCAGCAAGTGGACAGCTTCCCTTGTCCTTCACTCTCTGGACACAAGGGGGCAGCCGAGCCTCGAGCTTAGGCTGCAGGGCCACCATGGGTGGGAGGAACCTCCTCGTCCTTCCTCATCTATTCAAAGCCTGCTGGCTTTCCTGAGGCCCGTTCCCCCTTTGCCCTGAACCGGACTTCTGAAAAGGGCAATCAGAAAGAGGAGGACTGTCACCAGCAGAGAATGCTGACCTTCACTTGACCAAATACCATATGCTCACCCCCTTCCCTGCACTGCCAACACACACACACAAGAGAAACCCAGGCCCAGGAAAGCCACCCCAGCTCTGCCAGCTCTAGGGCCTGGCCAGGGATGTGACCTGGACGGCAAACCAAGGGAGAGGCCCACGGGCTGGCCTCTGGAGTGCATTTCTTCCAGGTCCTCTCTGCTGTAGTGCAAACCTCCCCAAAGCCCACGCAACTGGGGCAGAAGGGCCAAAGGCAGTGGATGGGGCATGGTTAGCCCATCAGATCCACTCAACAGCTGGTAAGGCCAATACATGTGCTAGGCCCCATGCAAGTGGTAGGAGTGCAGAGATGAGAAGGATTCAGGTTTTTCCAAAATGTTTGCCGTCTGGTAGGCGAGATGGGCATTGCAATACAGGATGGTTAAGTTCAAGGAGAAGGAGGTGTGCAGGGCATTGGGGAACACAGAATAGGTGCATTTAACCTAGACTTGGGGGTACATGGAGAGAATGCCAGCCTGAATCTGGAGGATAAGAGGAATTTAGCCATGCAAAGTTAGTTCCAGACAAGGGGATAGACATGAGAGCAAGGACTCACAGTCAGGAAACAGCATGTGTGGGGTGGGGGTGGGGGGTGTAGATTAATAGGGTTCAAGTGTGTTAGAGAAAGGTCCAGCTTAAAACCCTTTAATGTTGCAACCTCTTTAATTGACACACCAAGGGCCCCATGAGCGGGCTCTTGCCTACCTCTCCAGTTGAAAGGGCTTTCCTGAACATTTTTGCACATTCCCACAGGGGCTTTAGAGAACTGGGTTTTCCTAGGCTCATACAGACCTACGTGATTAGGGGAAACTGGAGGCCGAGGGAAGAATTGGAGGCTGGGATATTAGTTTCTGGGTAGGCCTTTCCCTCTGGGTGACCCTATGTCTTTTTTTTTTTTTTAAGATTTATTTATTTATTTATTTATGCCCCCCACCCCTTGCTGCTTGTGCTTGCTGTGTCCATTCGCTGTGTGTTTTTTCTGTGTCTGCTTATCTCCCCCTTGCTGCGAGGTCTTGCTGCATCAGCCCACCGCGCTGCGCAGGCCGGCCTGCCCTCACAAGGAGGCCCCGGGAAGCAAACCCGGGGCCTCCCACATGGTAAACGGGAGCTCTATCGATTGAGCCACATCTGCTTCCCTGACCCTATGTCTTAACAAATGAGCTGCTCTGCAGAGTGGGGACTGATAGGGAAACTGACAAAGGAGGTAGTGACTAAAAACTCCTGTGCCTCATACAGAGCATATTCAAGTGTAGTTCCAGAGGAGAGGATGGGAAACAAACACAGTTTCAAGAAGAAAAACCATAACACTAAAAATTGATTCATTTGGTTATGTAAAAATTAAAGATTCCTGACTGGTGAAAGACATCATAAACAAAGTTATTAGGCAGAGAGATTGGACAAAATATTTGTTATGGATAAAACCAACAGGGGTCCACTATCTTCTAGACTACACAAGGAACTACTGTAAATCAACATCATCAGGGAGAATGCCAAAGGAAAAAAGGGAGCAAGTACAAGATAGGAAATTTCTAAGAGAAACCCCAAATGTTTGCAAGTATTTTTCAGCAGAGATTGTCTAACTCGTCACCATTTTCCATGTCTTCTCTTCTTTAGCACAAAGCTAGACTGCATTTCTTAGCCCACTTCCCTCAGGGAAGGCCACGTGACTGACTTCTGGCCCATGGAAGGTGAGTGGATCAATGTACGCTACCACTTGGGCCTGGCCCTCAAACTTCCCATGCCCTTCTTCAAGGGCTTCCTTTTCCTTCCTCTGTTGGCTGGAATCCAGTGGACGACTCCAAGGCCCTAGGAGATGGTAGAGCTACACGATAGAAGAAGTCAGGATGCTTGAATGGCCATTGGAGTAGTGCCTCTCCCTTGCCCACCCCCACCCCACCTCACCAGACTGTGATGCAAACCAAAAATAAGCATTTATTTTGTTAAGCCATTTAGATTTGGAATTTATTATATCACTTAGCTTACCTATCTGACACATGTTTAGATGTGCTTAGACACATCAGAGAAAGGTAAAAATTTAAAAAGTAAACAATTTTTGTTATTCTCATTAGACTGGCAAAAATTAGTAAAATCGATAATCCCTAGAGTTTTTTGGGGGGTGGGGTGTTATGATGTGGTGGTATAGGGATTTCCTTTGCACTGCTGGTGGGTATGAAGATGGGTGCAGCCTTGCTAAGGGCAATCTAGAGGTTCTTACTCAAATTAGGTACATGGATACTTGTGACCCAGCAGTTCCACTCCTGGGAATACACCCTGAGAATTCCCCCACAAGTCCATATGGAGGAGACATGTACAGGAGTGTCCATTGAACTATTGTGTTGTCAGTCATCAAAAACTTCCCAACAAAGAATTGTCCGGGACCAGATGACTTCACTGGTGAATTTCCCAAAACAGTCCAAGAAGAATTAATACCAATCCTGCTCAAACCCTTCCGAAAAATTGAAGGGGAAGGAGCACTCCCTAAACTCATTCTATGAGGTCAACATCACCCTAATACCAAAGCCAGATAAAGATACCACAAGAAAAGAAAATTACAGACCAATATCCCTTATGAATATAGATGTGAAAATCCTCGACAAAATACTAGCAACCTGAAACCAACAGTTCATTAAAAGAATTGTACTCCATGATCATGTGGGATTCATTCCAGGTATGCAAGGATGGTTCAACATAAGAAAATTAATTAACTTAATAAAACATTAATAAAACGAAGGGAAAAAACATATGGTTATCTCAACTGATGTAGAAAAGGCCTTTGACAAAATTCAGCACCCCTTCTTGATTTAAAAAACACATTTACAAAACTGGTATTAGAAGGAAACTCCCTGAACATGATAAAGGGCATATATGAGAAAACCCACAGCTAACATCGTACTCAATGTGGAAAGACTGGAAGCTTTCCCTCTAAGATCAGAAACAAGACAAGGATGCCCACTGTCACTGCTGTTTTCAACTGGAAGTTCTAGCCAGAGCAATTAGGAAAGAAAAAGAAGTAAAAGACATCTAAATTGGAAAGAAGATGTAAAATTTCCCTGCTTTCGGATGACATGATCCTATATGTAGAAAATCCTGAAAAATCCACAGTGAAGCTACTAGAGCTAATAAATTCAGCAAGGCAACAGGGTACAAGATCAACAAGCAAAAACCAGTAATGTTTCTATACACTAGTAAAGAATGATCTGAAGAGGAATTCAAGAAAAAAATTTCAATTTACAACAGCAATTAAAAGAACCAAATATCTAGGAATAAATTTCACCAAGGGTATAAAGGAGTTGTACACAGCACACTCCAAAACATTTAAAAAGAAATCAAAGAAGACCTAAATAAATGGAAGGACATTCTTTTGTTTATGGATTGAAAGACTAAACATCATTAAGATGCTAATTCTAGCGAAAGTAATATACAGATTCAATGTAATTCCAATCAGAATTCCAAAACCCTTTTTTACAGAAATGGAAAAACCAATCATCAAATTTATATGGAAGGGTAAGCTGCCCTGAATAGCCTAAACCATCTTGGATTTGTAGGACTCACACTTGCCAATTTTAAAACTTATTACAAAGCTACACTGATTAAAACAGCATTGTACTGGCACAAGGACAAACATATAAACCAATGGGATTGAAGTGAAAGTTAAAAAATAAACCCTTATATCTATGACCAATTGATTTTTTTTTTAAAGATTTATTTATTTACTTTATCCATTTTAAAGGCCCCCTTCCCCATTTGCTGTTTTGTGTCCATTCGCTGGGCAATTCTCTGTGTCTGTTTCTTGCCATCTCTTCTTATCCTCCTCATCCAGTCTTCACCAGGATTCGATCCTGGAGACCTCCGATGTAGGAGAGAGGTGTTCTGCCACCTGCGCCACCTTGGTTCCTGGTTTTCGGAGTTTTTGGAGCATCTCGTCTTGTCTCTTCCCTGCGTCTCTCTCCTGTTATGTCATCATCTTGCTGCATGGCTCCCGGGGCCTGGCGGCTCACTGGCACACAGAGCCTGGCAGCCCATGTGCCTTCTATATATATTTTTTTATTTTTATTTTTTTTATTTTTTTATTTTACCAGAAGGTCCCGGGGATCTTTTTATTTTACCAGAAGGTCCCTCCATATGGCAGATGGACGCCCAACCATTTGAGCCACATCCGCCCCAATTGATTTTTGACAAGGCTGCCAAGTCCATTCAATTTGGGAAAGAAAGGTATCTTCAACAACTGGTACTGGAAAAACTGGATATCCATATGAAAAGAATGAACATGATTCCCTACCCCACACCATATATAAAAGTTAACTCAAAATTGACCAAAGACCTAAATATATAAACAAAAATCTATAAAATTCCTAGAAGAAAACATAGGGAAGCATCTTCAGGATGATGCTCAACATTATTCACTATTAGGGAAATGCAAATCAAAACCACAGTGATAAGCATTTCACACCCACTAAAATGGGTGCTATTAAAAATGGAAAATAACAAGTGTTAGAGAAGATGTGGAGAAATAGGAAAGCTCCTTCATTGTTCATGGGAATAGAAAATGGTGCAGCTGCTGTGGAAAACAGTTTGGCATTTCCTCAGAAAGTTATGGTCATTCACATCACAGAATGACCATATGACCTGGCAATCCCACTTTTAGGTGTATACCCCAAAGTACTGAAAGCAGAGGCAACATGTTGAGTGAAATAAGCCAGACACACAAGGACAAATATTGTATGATCTCAGTGACATGAAATAATTAGAATAAGCAAATTCATAGTCAGAAACTAATATAGTTTAACAGAGGCTGTGGTAGGGGTGGAGAATGGGGAGTTAATGCTTAATTGGTACAGGGTTTCTGTTTGGGCTGATGGGAAAGTTTGGTAATAGATGGCGGTGATGGCAGCACACTGTGAATGTAACACCACTGAATTATGTATTTGAATATGGTTAAAAGAGGCTATATCTATATTACTAGATTAAAAATTTAAAAAATTCATAGGACTGTATATCACAGTGAACCGTAAACTGTGGTCTTTGTTTAATAGCATAAAATAATACTATTCTTTCATTAGTTGTAACAGAGGTATCATACAAATACACAGTGTTAATGATAGAAAAAACTGTGTGTGATGGTGGGTTATTTGGAAACGCTGTATTTTCTGCATGATTTTCCCGTAAACCTATAACTTCTCTAACAAGAAAGATGAACAGAATTGAGATCCCTCCTTAGTCTCGACATTGCTTACCCCAAGCATGAAACTATTTGCTTTTTACATATATAATAAACAGAGAAAAGAGTTAAACTGTTTATCCTTATATTTGTATAGCATTATTACTGATGGGATGGATGCCCTAAATATGTATTATACTGTTATAATAATTAAAAGGAAGCGAGAAAAGACCAATAGAACAGAGAAGGTAGTCCTAAATCAATAAATGCTGTAAGTAAATATGCGATGAAGGAGCATTACACCAAGGAGGAAAGGAGAGAAAGAAAAATAATACAAATAACGCACATGCTAGTCAAATCCTCAGCTTTTGCCAGGTGGGTCTTGTGAAACTGCACCGTGATTTCCAGCTTCTCTGAGCATCGATATTACCTCTGCCAGGCAGCAAGCTGGCCACCTGCCATGACAAAGCTGCTGGAACCTGGCTCTGACAAGGACTCCTACAATCCCAGGGGCATGACCCTGCAGTCCACAAACCATGCAATGGGGATGGGGTGCAGCTGGATGCCCCTTGACTAGATTTTGTGGGAACTGGTTCTGGCTGAGGTTTGGGAGTCTCTTCCTCTTCCAAGCAGCCATGAACCGCTCCCACCCCCGATACCTCCTTTCTGCCATCACTCTCCTTCCTTTAGCCAAGGAGGAAGCCTCGCACCCTTCCTCTCCCTCCCCTGCTTGGCGTCCCGCTCAGTGCTTTCTGCAACCCATCAACAGTCAGTGGCCAGTTTAAAACTTGGAGACAGGGGGACGGGTGTGACTCAAATGGTTGGGTGTCCATCTCCCACATGGAGGGACCCGGGTTTGATCCCTGGGACCTCCTGGTAAAAAAAAAACACACACAAAAACTTGGAGACACAAGAGTACTGATAACTATGGTTTGGCTGAGTCAGTATCTGTGAGGCTGTGTTTTCAGCCCAGTGATCTGGGAGCGTGTTCAGCCCAGTGCTCTGGGAGCGTGTTCACCGTTACAGCCATGAAAAGGCGGCCCTTGCTGTACATACCAGGCCCGGCTCATGCTCTGATGGAACAGCCTCATTTCTACCCCCATGGGTGGCCTTGACTCTTAGCAAAATACAGTGAGGCCAGGAGGCTGGGGACTCCAAGAAAGGGTTTCCTACCTCCCTCCAATTAAGGCTCAGAAGAGTCACCCCTGGGCTTGCCATCCATATTCATTAAAATCTAAAGTAGGCCCTGTAGGGGCACATCAAACTTGATGGTTTATCATTTGGGGTGTGGTTCTGTTTATTTAACTTTAATTACCAAGCACATGAAAGATTCCCAAATTGTTTGTTCCTCTCATCCCAGGAGTTGCTTCATTTGCCTTTGCCTTGGAATTCTCACCTGGGGCTGACACATGGCATCGGGTATGGTTTGAGCAGAGAACCAAGAAGAGGCTCAGCAGATGTGCTTCTCCACCACATAAGAGAAGCCCCCGTCCCCTGCAGGAGGAAGAGGTGAAGGGAGCAGGCTCTGCATTGTTGTGGTTTGCCTGGAATACACTTTCCTTGAGATAAGCAGAAGCCACGGGGTGTAAAAAGAGAGATGGCTGCCTGTTACCTGTATCGTCTCTGAAGCATCCTAGGGCCCTCTGACGTACAGGTGGCCTTGATGTCATCTGAAGCACAGAAGGACTTCTTCCAGGATCGGAGAGGGAGCTTGGAGAGAAAACTTGAGCAGCTGTTTCTGTAACATTCCCTCTCCACTCGCCCCACTTTTGTTGAGGTAGTTGTTTATTCTTTAGTGCCCTTGAATGGTTTAACCCCATTGGGTAAAACTCAGTAGAAAGACGCTTGTAGGCCCTGCTTTAGAGAGGGAACCCGGGAAGACATATTATCAAGTACTCTTAGTCTCTGAATCTATGTTTCAAAAGTGACTGCATTTAGACATACAGGACATTTTTAAAAATCATGAAATCTATCATTCATATAGAAGAGTCCATAAAACATTCACATATAGAATAAAGGTTAATATATAATGAACAGCAGGTAACTACTCCCAGGCTAAGGAACGGGACACTGCAGGATCTCGGAGACGCCCTTCCCTGCCCAAGTACAACTCCTTCCTTCCCTCTAGAGTGAACCGTTACCTTGACTTCTAAAGTAATCATTTCATTGTTGTTTCTTTTCAGTTTTATTCATCACTAAATGTTAGTTTACTTTTGCCTGTTTTTGAACTTTATATAAACAGAATCATATTATAGATGCTCTTTGTGATTTGCTTCTTTCAGCCTAGCTTGGAGATTCATCCATGTTGATGTCTGTAAATAAAATTTGTTTTTATTGCTGTATACTACAATTTTATTTGTTCTATATTTGCTGGACATTTGGGTCGTTTGTAACTGGGGGCTATTTCAAACACTGCTGCTAAGAACATTTATGTACATATGCTAGATTTTCTCTCTGTATGTAGGATGGCAATTGCTGGCCATAGGGTATATACAAAGCAACTCTACTATTTAATACCAGACTGTTTTTCCAGTCTGTCATTAATATGCCTACCAGTAGTATATGAAAGCATCTGTTGGTCAATGTCCTTGGTGCTGGTCAGACGTTATTTTTGCCAATTTTATGGCTGAGTAATTGTATCTCTTTGTGGTTTAATTAGCATTTCACTGATAAGATAAAACATCATAGGTTTATTGGTCATTTGGATTTCCTTTTCTAGAAAGCACCTGTTCAAGTCTTCTGGGTTGCTCGATATTTTCATTTTAACTCACACAAGCTCTTTATAAATTCTGGATCCCAGCCTTTTGTCAGTTTTATGTATCTTTTCCCACTCTATGGCTTGTCTTGTCACTCTTAATGCGTCTTTGGTCGACCAGAAATTCTTAATTGTTATGTACTCAAATTTATAAATCTTTTCACTTATGATTAGTATTTTTGTGTCTTGTTTAAGAACTCCTTCCCTACCACCAACTTCATGAAGAAATCCTTCTATATTAACTTTTAAGTCATTAGAGATTTGCCCTTCACATATATACTTTAACCCAACTGAATTGATTTTTGTGTATAGTGTGAGGTAGGGTTCTCATTCCATTTTCCCCAGATGGCTACTCAATTATCCCAGCACTATTTATTGAACAGTCTTTCCCCCCACTGATTTAGGATATCACCTCCGTCATCTATCAAATGCCCATAAATGTGAAGGTTTGTTTATGGGCTCTCACTACTCTGTTCTATTGGTCTACTTGCCAATCCTTGTACCAGCCCACATTGTCTTAATTACTATAGCTTTGTAATAAGTATTTATATCTGGTAGAGCAAGTCCTCCCCCTAATGTCATATAAATTTTAAAGCTAGTTGTTAAGTTCTACAAAAAAACCTACTGGGATTTTAATTGGGATTTTACTGAGTCTATAAATCAATTTGGAGAGAAATGACATCTTAACAATGTTGAGTCCTCCAATTCATGAAGTGATAGATTTCTCCATTTATTTAGGTCTCCTTTAATGTCTTGTAATAAAATTTTATACTTTTCTCCATTAATGTCCTAAACATATTTTGTTGGATTTATTCGTAGGCACTTCATACTTTTTAATGCCATTATAAATGAAATCTACTTAAAATTTTATTTTATAACTGTTACTGGGTTAGAAAGGAATTTAATTTTTTATATTGATTTTGTATCCAGAAACTTTGCCATATTCTTGTATTTATTCTAATACTTTATTTCTAGGTTATTTTTCATTTTTTGTA
>JAQZBX010024066.1:0-29856 GCA_029593785.1 Cabassous unicinctus
TTATAGGCTGTGACTTTACTGAAATCATTTATGAGTTCTACAAGATTTCCTGTAGATTTCTCAGGGCTTTCTATGTATAGAATCATGTCATCTGCAAATAGTGAAATTTTTATTTCTTCCTTTCCAATTTGGATGCTTTTCATATCTTCTAAGACAATGTTAAATAAGAGCAGTGATAGTGGACATCCTTGTCTTGTTCCCAGTCTTAGAAGGAAAGCTTTTAGGATTTCATCATTGAAGATGATGTTAGCTGTGTGTTTTTCATATATACCCTTTTTTATGTTCAGAAAGTTTCCTTCTATTCCTATCTTTTGCAGTGTTTTTATCAGGAAAAGGTGCTGCATTTTTTCTAATGCTTTTTCTGTATCTTTAAAGATGATCATGTGTTTTTTTCTTTTGGTCTGTCTATGTGGTGCATTACATTGATTGATTTTCTTATGTTGAAGCTTCCTTGCATACTTGGGATGAAATGCACTTGATTATGGTATATAATTTGTTTGATATGTTGTTGAATGTGATTAGCAAGTATTTTGCTGAGGATTTTAGCACCTAAGATTCATTAGAGAGATTGGTCTGTAATTTTCTTTCTTTTGTCATCTTTGTTTGGCTTTGGTATTAGGGTAATAATAGCATCATAGAATGAGTTAGGCAATTTCCCTTCTACTTCTATTTTTTGGAAAAGTTTAAGCAGAATTGGTGATAGTTCTTTCCAGAATGTAAGTATAATTCACCTCTGAAGCCATCTGGTCCTGGAATCTTCTTAGTTTGGAAGTTTTTGATGATTGAGTTTACCTCTTTACTTGTAATTTGTCTGTTGAGTTCATCAATGTCTTTATTCATCAATGTATGGTGCTCATGAGTTTCTAGGAATTTCTCCATTTCCTCTAAATTATCCTTTTTGTTGGCATATAATTTTTCAAATTATACTCTTATAATACTCTTTATTTCTTTGGGGTCAGTGGTGACAACCCCTTCCTCATATGTTATTTTTAATATATGCATCTTTTATCTTTTTCTTTGTAATTCTAGCTAAGGGTTTGTCAATTTTATTGATCTTTCTGAAGAGCCAGCTTTTGATTTTGTTTATTTTTTCTAGTGCTTTTTTACTTTCTATTTCATTTAGTTCTGTCTTAATCTTTGTTATTTCTTTCTTTCTATTTCCTTTGGGGTTAATTTGTTGTTGTTTTCTTTTCACATGGTAATTTTATTGATACATATTAATAAAATATACATTAATTCATCCAAAGTATACAACTAATGGTATGTGGTATAATCCCATATTTATGCATTCATCACTTCAAGCATTATTAGAGAATTTTCATTGTTTCAGTAATAATATTAATTGACAAAAAAATAGACAAAAATCAAGAAAATTCTTCACTTCTAACTCATTCTCTGTTTCTCCTGCTGTACATAGCTGCTATCTCTGGCTATTCTTGCACAATTATTTGTTTATTTTTAAGCAGTTTTATTGAGCTTTATTCACATACTTTATGATCTCTCTGAAGTGTATAACCAATGGCTTTTAGTACAATCACAATATTGCACATTTATCACAAAAATTTTTGAACTATTTCTTTTTCTTATAATTTTCTTTTATGTTTTGAAAGATACTTAGATTACATTATCAAAAAAATAGAGGGATTCCCATGTTTCCTTCTCCCCATACCTCCCACACCCTTCCACACAAACAACATCCTTCATTAGTGTGGCACATTCATTGCAATTGATAAACACGTCCTGGGGCATTGCCACTGAACATGGACCATAGTTTATATTGTACTCTACACTCTTTCCCACACAGTTCTGCATGTTATGGGATGATATAAAATGGCCTATATCTGTCATTGCAATGTCATTCAGGACCATTCCTAAGTCACCTATAAGCCCCCATATTACAACTGTTTTTCCCTCTCCCTGTGCCCATGGCCTCCAGTGTCCACTGCCTCCACATCACTGTTGTAATTTCTTCCATTGCTAGAATCACAATATGTCTATAGTAGAATATCACTAAGTCCACTCTAGTCCATAGTTCATTACCCAATCCTGCAATTCTGGGATGGTGATGTCCACTTCACCTCTAATTGAGAGGGGGTTTAGATCTCATAGAGCCAATGGATGAGACTCCCTTGCATGCAATTGTAGGTTCTCTTGTTTCCTAAGTATGGTGGTTGTTAATCCTCACCTCCATCTTAGGTGTACTGGGTGAGTCCAATGAACTGGAGAGTAAGTAAGACTGCACTGAGTCTCCAGGCCCAGTTGCCACACGGACAGTCCAAAGATTCAAGTCTCTTGGACATAGAACTGATATTCCCTTTCTCATTTTTTATTTTCTGTATTTGCATCTTCTCTCACTTTTTCTTTGTTAGTCTAGCTAAGGGTTTGTCAATTTTATTGATTTTATTGAAGATCCAGCTTTTGGTTTTGTTTACTTTTTCTAGTGCTTCCTTATTTTCTATTTCATTTAGTTCTGCTCTAATCTTTGTTATTTTCTCCTTTCTACTTGCTTTGGGGTTTTGATTGTTTTAATTTTCTAATTCTTACAGGTGTTCAGTTAGGTCTTCAAATATAGCTTTTCCTTCTTTTTTGATATATGCATTTATGGCTATGAATTTTCCTCCCAGTAGAGCTTTTGCTGCATCCCATAGGTTTGGGTATGTTGTGCTGTCATTTTCACTCATTTTATGGTAGTTACTTATTTGTTTTGAGATTTCCTCATGTACCCACCATTTGTCTAAGAGTGTGTTGTTTAACTTCTATATCTTTGTGCCTAATCTGGTTCTCTGGCCCTTGTTGATTTCCACCCTCATTCCATTGTGGTCACAGAAATTACTTTGTATAATTTCAATCTCTTTGAATTCATTGAGAATTTTTCTGTGGCCTAGCATGTGATCTATCTTGGAGTATGATCCATGTGCACTCAAGAGGAATGTATATCTCACTGAATTAGGGTGTAGCATTCTGTATATGTCTATTAGATTCAGATCCTCTAATGTATTATTCAAAGTCTTTGTATCTTTATTGATTCTCTGTTGAGATGTTCTATTTAATGGTGATAATGTTGTACTAAAGTCCCCCAATATAATTGTAGAGGCAACTGTTTCTCCACTTAGTTTTTCCAGTGGAGAACCTCATGTATTTTGATGTTCCCTGGTTAGGTGCATAAATGATAATGATTGTTAATTCTTCTTGAATGGTTACTCCTTTTGCAAATATGTAGTGTCTGTCTTTGCCTCTTACAATAGTTTTGCATTTAAAATCTATTTTGCCTGATATTAGTATAGCTACTCTACCTCTTTTTTAGTTATTGTTTGTTTGTAAGATTGTTTTCCAGCCTTTCACTTTCAGCCTCCTTGAATCGCTTGGTCTAAGGTAGGTTTCTTGTAGACAATATATAGAGATGGGTTAAAATTCCTTATCCATTCTGCCAATCTCTGTCTCTTGACTGGTGACTTTATTCCATTAACATTTAGTGTTATTACTCTTAAGGAATTACTTTCATTAGCCATATTTTCTTTGGGTTTATGTACATCATATTTTATTTTTATTTCTATTTTTGTCTTTTTAGTTGTTCTTACATTCTCCTCCAACTCTCTCTCTCTCATTTTTTTTCCCCTTTCAACCAGGAGAACTCCCTTTAGTATTTCTTGAAGGGCAGGTTTCTTATTGGCATACTCTTCATTTCTTTTTATCTGTGAATATTTTGAACTCTCCATCATTTTTTAATGCCAGTTTTGTTTGATAGAGAAATCTTGCCTGGGAGTTTTTTCTTTTAGTACTTTAGGTAATACCACTGCTTTTTTGCCTCCATGCTTTCAGATGAGAAATCAGCACTTAATCTTATTGAGCTTCCCTTGTATGTGATGGTTCTTTTTTGTCTTGTTGCTTTCAGTATTTTCTCTTTATCTTGAACACTGGGCATTTTGATGAGTATATGTCTTGGAGTAGGCCCATTGGGACTTATATTGTTTGGGGTGCATTGATTTTCCTGGATCTGTATATCCACCTCCCACAATAGGGTTTGGAAGTGTTTAGACAATATTTTATCCAACACTCCCTCTGTCCCCTTTCCCTTCTCTTCTTCCTCTGTGATGTCTATAATACATATATTTGTGCATTTTGCGTTCTCATTCAAATCCCTAAGTCTCTGCTGGATTTTTTCTATCTCTTTACCTATCTGTTCTACTATCTGTTTGATTTCAGATTTAATTTCTTCCAAATCACTAATAGTTTTCTCTGCCTGTTCAGATCTGCTGTTATGTTCTTCCAGTGTTTTTTTATTTCTTGGATTTGCCATTCATCAACGTCATATCCATTATCTTTTTATGTATGTTTACAATTTCTTCAGTGTGTTCTTCCAATGTCTTCTTAATATCCTTAATCTCTTCCTTCACTTCATTAATTTGGTCCATTGTATTTGTTTGAACAGCTTTGATTAGTTGTTCAATGTTCTGCATCTCTTCCTGGTTTTGGTTTGTTCTTTGGACTGGTCCTTGCCCTCCTGTTTCTTAGTATGGTTTGTAATTTTTTGCTGTCTGGTCATCTTTTTATCTTGATGGGTTCACTCAGTTGATTAGCTTCTCTCTTTACCTAGGGTTTTATTTAATTGCTCTTTTTGTGTCAGTGTTACATTTTGTCTTTGACACTTTGTTCTTCTTATTCTATTTCCTTGCTGTTGTCTATTTTCCTTTGAAGGAAAAAAAATTGGGCCAGAGAAAGTGAAAAAGTTTAAAAAACTAAAAGGATAATAGCAATAATAATAGAAATTGTTAAAAGAGGAGCTGTTTAAGGTCTTTGAAAATTAATATTTAACTCATGTAAGCAGTGTAGAGTAATAAGAATAAAAAAAGTGTTGTGCCAACAATGAAATGGGAAAGGGAATAGAGAAAAAGATATAGAATGAATTAAAAGGCCAGAATGATGAAGACAGAGGGTAAGAAAAAAGAAAAGACAGAAACAAAAAAGGAAATACTACAAAGAAATCAGGATAAGTGAGATAGAAATAAAAACCAGAAAAATTGAGGACTAATCAAAAAGAGATGGAATGTAAGGACAACAATAGAAATCAGAAGATAGAAAGATGAAGGAAGGAAAAGAGATAGCATTGGTAGATAAAATCATTATACACAGAAAAAGGGAAACCAAGTAAGAGGAAACAGCAAACAAGAAACAAGCCAGCAGCACCAAAATTTTTTAAAAAGGTGGTGAAGGAGGAAAGAGAAATAAGAAAAAAAAATGTACACAGCCAAAAAAATATTGAATTCCCATCCTGGAGAGATCTGCCACATTCTTTAATGGAGCAGCAACAGTCACCCAAGTGCAGGGGCAATGACTGGCGAAGGAGGATCATCCACTGATGGGCCCTTGATATTGATGACTATGGTTATGATTATGAGTCTTTGCTATTGAAATAGAAACTTAGCTTAGTATTGTGGGGTGCCTAAGACTTGCCTTCTGAGAGTCTCTTTGTTGCTCAAATGTGGTCTATCTCTAAGCCAAACTCAGCATATAAATTCATTACCTTATCCCCAGTGTGGGACATGACTCCCAGGGATGAAACTCTCTGGCACTGAGGGATTACTACCAAGCAGCAACTTGCAGTGAAACTGGAAAAATGCCTCAAATAAAATGGGGAAATGTAAAGACAAATGAGTTTATATGTCTAAGAGTCTTAAAAGTGAATCAGGAGTACATCTCACAGGTAATGCTCATGCACATCTCAGTGGGATCTCATAGACTTCCAAAGTGGATACTATCCCATAACAGTGGGGCTCCTGAGGGCTCTGGAGACACCCAGGTCCTATAGTCAAGGCAGATAGCTCCAGAGTTTGGTGCCTTGCCAGTGGGCACTACTTTGGAGTTTGTGCTCATGAGAGTGAGGGAGTTGCACTCAATTGTGACTTCCCTAAACATGGCTAATCTGTCCCTTCGAGTTAAACCTATTTTTGGTGCTGGAGTTTGTAAGTATACAACCAAGAGACTTGAATCTTTTGGCTGTCCATATGCCCACTTGGGCCAAAGCCTCAATGGAAATGCAACACCTCCTCTCCAATTTACTGGACTCACCCAGGACAATTAACAAGGATGTGAGGATTGACAACCACCATACCGAGGAAATGAGAGACACTACAACTGCATGCAAGGGAATCCCATCCATCAGCTCTGTGGTATCAAAGCCCTCTCTGAATTAGAAGTGGAGTGGACATCAACTTCCCAGAATTCCTAGGATTGGAAAATGATCTGTGGACTAGAGTGGACTTCGTGGTATTTTACTATAGACATATTGTGTTTGTAGCAATGGAAGAAATTACAACATTGTTATGGAGGCAATGGCCACTGGTGGCCCTTTAGGCAGGGAGAGGGAAAAACAGTTGTAATATGGGGGCTTTTTTGGGGACTTGGAAATCATCCTGAATGACATTGTAATGACAGATATAGGCCATTTTATATCATCCCATAACATGCAGAACTGTGCAGGAAAGAGTGTAGACCTCAATGTGAACAATGGTCCATGCTCAATTGCAATGGATGTGCCACGCTAATAAATGATGTTGTTTAAAGGGAAGATGTGGGAGTTGTGGGAAGTGCAGCATATGGGAATCCCTATGTTTTTTCTATAATATTTATGTAAGCTAAGTATCTTTTAAAAAATAAAAAAAAATTATAAAAATGAAATAGTTCAAATATTTTTGTGATGATGAATGTACAACATTGTGATTGTACAAAAAGCCATTGATTATGCACTTTAGACAGATGATATGGTATGTGAATATATTTCAATAAAACTGCTTGATAAATAAATAATAATTGTGCAAGGATAGCCAGAAGTAGTCACTATGTAAAGCAGGGGAAGCAGAGAGAGATTGAGAGGTGAAGAATTTCCTTGTGTGTTTGTTTGTCTGTTTTTTGTTTATTAATGTTATTATTGAGACAATGAAAATGCTCTAAAATGCTTTAAGTGGTAAATGCACATCTTTGTGATTATACTGCATATCACTGATTGTATACTTTGGATGAACTGTATAGTTTCTTAATAGGTATCAATAAAATTGACTTGCTAAAACAATAAATATTAAAAATTAAAAAAAGAGATAACATTAGTAAACAAAATTGGTATACATAGAAAAGGAGAAATTAAGGAAGAGGAAACACAGAAACAAAGAATCAAGCCAGCAGCACCTTGAGAAATTTATCTCTTTATCAAGCTCCCTCCAGATTGATGCCCTGAACCCTCCTACTCTGTATGTTCCCAAAACAGCTAACTTGGGCAGGATCTTGCCCCCACTTAGCCATTTTTTATGAGAGAGACCTGTCTATATTCCTTTGAAAGAAAAAAAAAAGGATCAGAGAAAAGGAAAGAGATAGGAAGACAAAAAGAATAATAATAATAGTAATGATAATAGTAAAAAGTAGGAGAGCAACCATAAAAGACCTAGGAAATTGAAAAATTAACTCAAGTAAGAAACAGTGAAGAACAAGATTAGGAACCTGGAATAGGAAAAAATGAAACAAGAAACAGAATAGAGAAAAAAAATGTAGACTGAATTAAAGACTAGAATGGCAAGAAGAGGAGGAAAAAAAGAGAGAAAGGGAAAAGTTAAAAAGAGAAAGTAAACAGAGAAAAATAAGATAAGGAGGTATACAAACAAGAAAAATTGGAGACCATTTTGGCAATCTCACTACTAGGACCATCTTCAGAATTTCTGAAAGCAAATATGTATTAGTTCATGTGAACAGACATTTGCAAACTGATGTTCATAGTGGCATTATTCACAATCGCTAAAACCTGGAAACAACCGAAGTGTCTGTCCAACAAGGAATAGATAAACAAAATGTGTTATGTACATATGTTGGATTATTATTCAGCTCTAAGAAGAAATGATGTCAGGATGCATATAGCAACATGGATGGGTATTGAGGACATTATGGTGAGTAAAATATTCCTGACACAAAAGGAAAAATATTGTATGGTCACACTAATATGAATTAATATTATAAGTAAACTAATGGAGGTAACAAAAGAGTTTAGGTTTCTGAGAAATAGAATGTGGGTTGAGAAGTGGTAGCTGACGCTGAATGTATGCACAGTGTTTAATATGATGGATTGTAAATATGTGGAAGCAGATAGAGTTGATGGTAACATATTATTGTGAGTATAAATGACCCTGCAGATTTATCATTGTGAATGTGATTAAAAGGGCTGTTCTTGGGAGGTTAATATGCTGCCATCAACTCAACTCTGTAGTGAAACTGAGAGTCACTGAGTGTACACTTTGGATGGATTGTACAAGTCAGAGGACCATATAACACAGTAATCTTCATGTCAAATAAAGGACTGTGTTTTACAGTATAAACATGAGGACATTCTCACATAAGCTATAACAAATGTACAATACTAACACATGGTGTTAATGATAGGATGGTTTGTGAGAAAAAGGAAAAAAATTAAGTTATGGACTATAGATGGTAATAATGTTCTTTCATCATTTGTAATAAATGTGGCACAGCAATAAAAAGTGTCGGTGGTGGGTCAATGCATAGGAATCCTGTATGGTTTGCATGATTGATCTTTAACAATTTGAAATTAAAAGGAAATTAATGTTTAATTCATGGTAATGAAGATTTATTCCTCAGTGTGTTCTATGAGTTTTATATTTTTAGCTCTTACATTTAGGGTTATAATTCATCTTGAGTTGATTTTTGTGTATGTGGTATGAAGCTGTCTTCCAAATTCATTCTTTTGCAAGTGAATATCTAGTTATTGAAAGGACTATTCTTTCCCCATTGAAGTGTCTTGACCCTCTTCTCAAAAATCAAGTGACTGTAAGTGTGAGGGTGTGTTACTGGACTCTATAATCTATTCCATTTTTATATGTCCATCCTGGTTCAGTACCACACCATCTTGATTACTGTAACTTTTTAGTAGGTTTTAAAATGAACAAGTATGAATCCTCCAACTTCAATATTTCATAAGTGTTTTGGCTATTCTTGGTCTCTTGCATTTCCATATCAATTTTATAATCAGCTTGTCAATTTTGGCAAAAAAAAGCTTAGTAGGATAAACTGGGATTTTGATTGGGATTATAATTAATCTGTAGACCAATTTGGGGCATATTATCATTTCAACAATGTTGTGTTTTTGATCCATGGGCATGAGATGTTTTTCCATTTATTTAGGTCTTCTTCCATTGCTTTTTACAATGTTTTGTGATTTTCAGTGTAGAAGACTTGCACTTCTTTTGGTAAATTTGTGCTTACTTATTTTATTATTATCTTTCTGCTATTATAAATGGGATTGCTTTCTTAATTTCCTTTTTGAAAAATTTTTGCTTAAATACATTTAAGTATATATTTCTGTAAACTTCCTTAGTATAAACACTATGTATTAGTATTGTATATTTGTTATAAATTTCTGAATATATTCTTAGTAGTGGGACTGTTGGGTCATATGACAGTTCTGTATTTAGTTTTCTGAAGAATCTCCCAAATCATCTTCCACAGAGTTTGAAACATTTTACACTCCCACCAACAGGGAAGGAGTCTTCCTATTTCACCACATCCTTTTCAGCACTTGTGGGGTTTTTGTATGTTTGTTTGTTTTAAATAATGGATATTTTGTATGATGTGAAATGATATCTCTTTGTAGCTTTGATCTGCATTTCTGGAATTGCTAGTGATGTTGATCATCTTTTCATGTGTCTTTTGGTCCTTTATACTTCCACTGTGGAAAAATGTCTATTCAATTCAATTTTGGTGGGAACGTAAAATGGTGCAGCTATTGAGAAAAACATTTTTCAGTTCCTTAGATAGCTGTGTAAAGAATTAACATATGATTGGGCAATTTTTCTTCTTGGTATTTTCCAAAAAGTGTTGAAAGCATGGACTCAGTTATTTGCACACTTGTGTGCATAGGACAACTATTCACAATTAAAGACAGGAACACATCCAGTTATGGGAGACAGGGGAGGTGGGGAAGTTAATATTTATCTCTCTCTGTTGGATCCACAAAGTACCCAGTAGCACCTAGCTTGCCAATACCCAGGTAAAGTTCAGGGGTGACAACAGGAGAATACCTCAAGCAAGGCTTGATGTCCATCTCAGAATATGTTTTCTCTTAGTGGGTCTTCTATTTTCACAGCCTGGGCAGTTAACAATGACACCAGTTTATCCCAAGCGATTAATGGGTCAATTCACCAGGGTATGCTCTTTATGCATGTGCACTTGCAAACTCTCCATGATGTTTCCTGCTTTATTATCACTTATATGAATTTAAGTGACCCATATAAAGGAACTCATATCACTTATATGAGTTTAAGTGACCCATTAAGGGAACCATGGTCACTGACACATATTTGCACTTTGAATATGGTGGTGTTTGCACTCTCTCACTCTAAGTTTTATCATTTGACTACTGTGTCACCTGTGCCCCACCCAGATTTATTTCACTCTGTCAACGTCTTTGGGCAGTGGAGTGTCTCCTTCCTGTTTAAGAATATGAAGACCTAGCATCAAGAGGTCTCATTAAATTCCATAACCAAGGTGATGGTTGATAACCAGATAGCTCTTAATTACCTACTGGTAAAACAAAGGGGTGTCTGTTTTCTTACCAATACATCATGCTGTGTCTACATAAACAATTCAAAAAAGGTTCAAACTAAAGTAGAAAAGGAACATACTTAATTAGAATGGCTGCCTGGTATACAGCTGCAATCCCCCTTGAACTCTTCTTTTGAATTTGTTGACTGGCTTAACCCCATCCCCTGGGGTTTTTGGTTGGGAATGCTCTTCTCAAAAAACCTGATCTTCCTCCTGGTGGTCATTCTCCTAATGTTCTTGGTTAACTGTTGTATAGACCTGGTCGAAAGACTGTGAATGAGCCACTACCATCCAGATTATTCATGTACTATATTGGAACTATCTCTGCCTTCAAATTAGAGGCAGTCACTGGTCCTAATTAGCGTAACATGCTATTGAAAATTTCTTTCTGTTAACCCAGTGTGGGGAAGGGAATGGATTGTTGGGGAAGCAACCATCTCATGACCTGCAGCCTCTCTCCAGGCTTGCCCAAACAGAACTCTGTGAAAGGAGCGTTCCCTAACTCAGAGGCTGGGTAGTGAGATGATGCATGACTCATATTCTTCTTCCTTATAAGGTGGTCCTCCCCAATTTTGGCAGCACACAGAACTTCTTTGTACTGTTCTGGTGTATACATCATATGGCACCTGTTCAGTCCAATAGTATATCTGTTCCCAGTGGGAAGGGATCAGGAGTTTCCACTACAACAGAAGAGCAGTGTGCACAGATCATTGTCCTGCATCCACAGTTCAGAGGGGCTTACCAGCCATTGGTACCTGACATGTGCTTCTATAGATGACCTGTGTTTTATCTCTTCTCTATGTAGTAAAACATTTTTCCAACAAGTGCTTGTATCTGATATTCTTCCCTGGTAACCACTATCCCACTATACCATACAGTGGACAGAAGTATTTAGACCCCTACTCTTGGCAGCCTGCATATTCATGATCTTTTTCATCCTCAGTGCAGAAATCCTTTTCCCCTGGGATTGGTAGTCAGGGTAGTCAGGGCTTACTTGCGTAACACATGTTATCACCAGTCTATATAATATAGTGTTACTATTATTATTTTGAATAAATATATTTTAAATAAATTTAGAATAAGGAAAAATATTTTATTTTGCTTTCATTTACTCCTTCTCTGATGATGTGCTTATATTTGCAGATTTATGATTCTGACCTATTCATTTTTCTCTCCCTGAATAGCAACTTTTGTTATTTTAGCAGGAAAAGTTAACCGGTCATCAATACCCTCAGTTTGTGTTTTCTAAGAAAGCCTTAATTTTTCCTTCACTATTGAAGGATCATTCCTTAGTTATAGATTTCTAGAAAATGATTATTTTTTTCTTTCAGCACTTGAAATATTTCAATCCACTCCCTTCTTTCTTGTATGGTTAATGCAAAGAAGCCTACTGATAGTTTTACTCTTTTTCTTCTGTAGATACAGTTTTGTTTTGTTTTTTTAATTTATGGCATCTTTCAAGGTATAATCTTTGTATTTGGTTCTTTGTAGGTTGATAAGCCTAGACATAGATTTTTGTGTGTGTTTGTTGTTGTCATTACTTGTCTTGCACTTCTCTGAGTTTCCTGGTACTGAGGTCTGGTTCCTGTCATTAATTTTGGAAAGTTTTTGACTCTTATTATTTCATTAAATAATTCTTCTGTTGCTTTTGCTTTTTCTTCCCTCTGATATTCCAATTATTGGTATACTATCTCTTTTGAAATTGTTCTACAGTTTTTGGATGTTATATCCTATTTTCAATCTTTTTTCAATTGCAATTCTTTCTTCAGTTTGAGAGAATTCTATTGGCAATTTCAAGCTCAATAATTATTTTCTTACCTGTGTCAATCTACTGATTAGACCATCAAAGATTTTCTTCACTTTGGCCTTGGTGTTTTAAATTCTTCTTCTTACTTTTTATTGTGTTAAAGTACATAAAATTCAAAATCTTCTGTTTTAATCACTTTCAATTATGCAATTAATTGATATTAATTTTCTACCCAATGTTCTACCTATCGTCAACACAATCAACTGCCCAAACTTTTTCTTTATTCCAAGCAGAAACTCTGTATTCTTTAGAAATATCTCCTCATTTCCTTCCCCCATCCTCTCTCACACAAGGCCCCTAGTAAAGTACAATGTTATTTTTGTCCCTATGAACTTACATATTCTAGATTTTCCCTGTAAGTGAAAGCATACAGCATTTGTCCTTCTGTTATTAGCTTATTTCATTCACCATAATGCTTTCAGGTTTCAACCACATTATAGCATATATTAGAACATCATTCCTCTTTACGGCTGTGTAATAGTTCATTGTATGCTGTCTTAGTTTGCCAAAGGATGTTAATGCAAAGTATCAGAAATATGTTTGTTTTTATAATGGGAATTTTATTTGGGCTAAAATCTCATAGTTCTCAGGCCATGGAATGTCCCAATCAAGGCACCAGCAGAGATGATTTCTTATCAAAGTCAACTACTGTTATTCCTGGCATCTTGCTACATTGTGAAGAAAGATGGCTGCTGATCTCTTTTGGGGTCCCTACCTTCTACTCAAGGCTTGCCATTTCTGTGAAATGGGGGAGGTCAGACATATGGTACATCTCTTCAGCCTTGAGCTTCACCATTGGCCTAGCCTCTTGGGAGCTTCATGCCTCAGTTCCCACTGCTAGTGATTCTTGAGCTTTTGAATCCTTTCTCTCACATGGCTGGATCAAGATGGCAGATATCCCTTTATTGTTTGTCTTCTTTCTCTCTGTATCTCTGTTTATATAAGGTCAGAGGAAGATGGCAGAGACACAACCTGAGTCACACCTCAAAGACATAGTCCAATCAAAAGCAATAAAATCAAGTTGTCTCATCAAGGTCCCTTAACTGAATCTAATGAAATTAAAGGATCTTACACACACAGGAAAGGATTAGTTAAAAAACATAATCTTTTTTTCTAATTCACCAAATTCAATCTGTCACATATGCATATATCAAATTTTTTTTGTATTCATATATTAATGGTACATTTAGGATGTGTCACCTTTTGGCTATTTTTAATAACGTTGCTATAAACATGGGTGTAAAGAAGTGGGACTGTCAAGTCATATGGTAATTCTATGTTTTACCTTCTGAGGAATTACCTAAATTGTTTTACAGCATGCTTCACAATTTTATATTCCCACAGACAAGGAGAAAGGGATCATATTTTCTCTGCATCCTCAGAAATAGCTGGGATTTTTTTGTAATTAAAAAATATTAATAGTCTCCCTATTATGTGTGAAGTGCTATCTCATGGTGGTTTTGATTTGAATTTCTTTAGTTATAAATGATATTGAACATCTTTTCATGTGCTTACTGGTCAGTTGTGTATCTTTTATTAAATACAGAATTTTATTTAGAAACTGTTAAAAGCAGAAAAAGCACTGTCACAAAAGATGAGGTAGAAAATTGATTCCTAAGACAATGGAATTTTAAGGAAACAAAAGTCTGTAAGGACGCAAAAGAGAAATAGCACCACTGTCATTTGAATAATGGCTAGTTACTTGCATTTGTTGGCATTGTTAATCACACAGAGTATGTACTACACAACAATGTTATCATAAAACACATGCTTCTAAACACAATTTATGACTAGCTATTACCAGAAACAAGTTAATACAAGTATATCAGGGGCTGAACAATCTCAGTAGTCGGTGACACACATTTTGCAGAATTCTGTGAAACATAAGTACTGAATAGGCTGTGGGCAAAATCAAATGAGAGAAATTTAAGGATCAAGATAGTTTAAATATTAATAAATAAATTAGCCATCATACTGTATTTTTCTGCAAAAGAAAATTAACATTTATTAATACTCTAATGAATTTATCTTCAAAGAAGGTGTGCACTGACAAAGTGTTCCAATAGCAGTGGAGAGCTTTGGACACTGGGTACCAAAAGCACCCAGGCCTTGCAGATCCAAAGTAGTGATGGTATTCACTTATCACTCCCTTTTCCAGAGGTCCAGAAAGAACTCACAGCATGGTAGCCTGCCTACTGCATTTTCACTTTAAGCAGCAAACTTAAAGGAGGCATCAGTAGGCAAGGGGAACAGAGAAGAGAAACATGTTAAATGTAAACTTAAAGGGAGTAAAATGTGACACAATTCCCATTCATATCCCAGAGATTGTTAGATTAAAACTGGACAGACCTTGTCTTAGTCAGGGTTCTCTAGGGTAACAGAATCAACAGGAGATATCTGTCAATAATATGAGATATTATGAGTCTCTCACATGACTGTGGGGATGTGCAAGTCCAGGTTCCACAAACAGGCTGCAAACCAGGGGCTCCAATGAAAGTCCAATAAAGGTCATTGATGAGTTTCCAGGAGACATTGGCTGTCCAAATATGAGCTGGGAAGTTCTCTCTGAATGTTGAAATCACTTCCCCTTTTAAGGCATTTAACTGATTGGGTAAAAGCTTCACCCATTGCTGATGCAATCTCCCTAATTGATGCTGATGTAATCAGCCATTCATGCTGTAAACTCAATGGTGACCAAAGTCTATAAATGTTCTTCTCTTACAATTAGCCCAGTGCTAGCTTGACCAAACGCCTGGACACAATTACCTGGCCGAGTTGACACATTAGCCTATCATATACCTCATTTCCCAAATAACACAATACACATAAGTTTGGGGGATATTTGAAAAAATCTTTAGAGCAATTCTCAATGAAAATCAAGATCTTTAACTCAAATATCTCAGGGTGGAAACACACCCTCTATTCATCCAGGCAAAAATACCTCTTGATTTTTAGCAGATATATAACTTGTCAATAACTCCAAATGGCTTTAGAGAGAAACTTTCATTTTGGCCTAATGTCTAGGCCTACAAGGATTCAAGGAGCCCTTCAAAGCCTGTGAAGAACAAGTTCAAAAGTTTCCAAGGGCCACATAAGATCTGTCATGTTACATTTTCTATTTTGAAATATGGAAGCATATTTTAAATATTCCTAAGGCATTTATTTATTAAAACATTCTTTGACAAAATTTCACGTTAGTTTAAAATTCATTTCAGTCTTTCTTTTTCTATGGAGGTCTCCATTTCAACCACATTACATAAAAGCACCTTTTTCAGCAATCAGTGTTTCCACCAACCACACCTTGAGCCCCATGGTCTGCCTCATTTTTCCCTAGGTGAACCAACTAGATGTAAATACTGCTTTGTTATGAGGTAAAAGCTCCTATTGCATATTTAATGGAAAAGAAGTGAAACTTCTGCAAAGTGAATTTTTTTTCACTTTTTTGGAAGTAGCAGGATTTTGAACCAGGACCTCCTATATGGGAAGCCAGTGCCCAACCACTACGCCACATCATCTTTCTCTGAATTTGTTTGCTTGTTGATTTTTGTTTTGTTTTTAAAAAGCACCAGGGACTGAACCAAGACCTCCCATGTGAGGTGCATGTTCTCAACTGCTTGATCCACATCTGCTTCCCAAAGTGAAATTTTTTATTTATTTTATTTATTTTAAATAAGCTTTAGATTACATAAATTTTATGTAAAAATATAGAGGATTCCCATATGCCCTACCTCCTCCCCTCCCACAATTTCCCACATTAACAACATCCTTCTTTAGTATGGTACATTTGTTACAATTGATGAGCACATATTGAAGCATTGCTACTAACCATAGATTATAGTTTATATTATAATTAGCACTCTATCACACACAATTTTGTAGGTTATGACAAAATATATAATGGCCTGTATCCATAAATGCAATGTCATCCAGGACAATTGTGATTTCCTGAAAATGCCCCGAGTTACACCTATTCTTCCCTCTCCCTCCCCTCAGAACCTCTGGTGGCCACCTCCTTTATATCAATGTTACATGTTCTTCCATTGCTAGAATAGTTAGTCTAAACTTTAAGAGGTACTTTTTGCCTTTAAAAATAAGCCATTGTATGGAAAGGGCTTTATTTTACTGCATTTATACTTGTTTCCTTTTTTTAATATATACTTGTTCCATAAAATAAATTTCTCAAAGTGGAATTGCTGAATCAACTGTTACATGTGTGTCATTTTCTTATGGTACTGACAAATTTCCCCATAATTTACAAGCCCCTCCAAAGTGCTTGTTTTTCCACATGCAGGATAACTATTTTTTATTTTTACCAATAGGATAAAAGAAAAGTGTCATTTTGTTTTCATTTGCAGTTCTTCTATTGTCTATCTGTTAATAAACTATGGTGAATTTTGTGAACTCTTTATTCCTGTCCTTCCATTTTGCTGGTTATTAGCTTTCTTCATATTAAAATAGTTCTTAAAAAAAAAACCCAGCAAGTCTTCCAAGAATAATAAAAGGGAGTATTCTACAGTTAAGCACATGATTTGGAGTGAAGAATTTAGATGTTGCTCCTCTGTGGGTGAGGTTGTTAATACTTTTCTTTCCCTCCTGGGGGGCTTTCATCAGGTATCACAAAACCTGTCTGTGGCATAAAGAATGTGCACAATCCTCTGCAACACAGGGTTGTTTTCCCCCTCCTTCTCCTTGCAAATCAATTCAATTCAATTTTCCTAAGTTTTCCAAAGTAGAAATCTCTCTCCTTCTCCAAGTCTTCCACAGTAAGTTTCAATACATTGACCTGCTGCAAAAATTCAGCTGCCTCATCCTCCCCATTTCCCACAGCAAAATTCTTCCTCACCAAACATGGGACAGATTTAGGAGGGGCAGTAGTTCTCTGCATTGAAATGGGCCTCTCTGGAGCTGCATTGCTCTAGCTGAGGTCTCTTTGGTTTATTCTGAGCTGGAGCAACAAGGGAAAGAGCCAATGCCTTTCTCAAACATCTGACAGCTACAGTATCATAGTCTTTTCCATCATAGCTTTCATCAAAAAACTTCTTGAACCACTGAACAAATTCAAACTGGTCCTGAAACTTTCTTTTTACTAATTTGTCCACAAGAATTATTTTGTTAATACCCATTCTCTTTAAACCTGCTTTTAGTGTTTTGAATTTCTGGATGTATTCATGTTCTAACTTAGCTTGGAATTTTACTTTCTTCAAGGCTGTGGAGACAGTTAACAGCATTTCCATAAAGTGATAATAGGCAGCCCCTGAACACTATTTTCAATCTTTGTCAAACAACTGCAGAGACTCGTTGATCTATGACAGCATGTCATGTCGACTTAGGTTATTTTTGGTCACTGGATACTCACTGATGTGGAGTGTGCATTCACTGATAATTTGGGCTCTTCGTGGGACCAGTCTTCTGCACTTGCTGGCTCTGGTTGGTCTTCTTTTGGTTCAAACTGCTCAAACCCTTCTGTCCTACAACCTTGTGACTTCACAGCCTCCTCACCTCCTATGCATTGACATAACAGCTTTGTTTCTTTTTAAAGACAAATTTCAATTCAAGATATTGTACATTTTAAAAATTAGTCTTCTTGTTATTAGGGATTTAGGAGTTGTTTATATATTCTGGATATTTGTAACTATTTTCTCCCATGCTGTAGATTGTCTTTTCGCTATTTTAATAATATTTCCGAAATAAAAACTTTAAAAAATTTTTTTCTGAATTCCATTTTACTTCTTTTTTCTTTTTTGGTGTCATATGTAAGTAATTGCTGCTAAATCCAAGATCCTGAAGATATTTCCCCGTGTTTTCTTCTAAAAGTATTGTGATTTTAGCTCTTATGTTTAGATCCTCATTCAATTTTGAGTTAATGTTTGTGTATGTTTTGTGGTTGGGGGTCTAAATGAATTCTTTTGCATGTGGATATCCAGTTTTCACAGCATCATTTGTTGAAGAGAGATTTATGTCCTGATTGAGTGATCTTGGCACTCTTGGTGAAAATCAAATGACTATTGATATATGTGTTTATTTCTGAGCTCTAAATCCAATGCATTAGTAAATATATTTATTTTTTTCCTAATACCATTCTGTTTTGATAATTGTGGCTTTGTAGTTAGGTTTGAAATTGTGAAGTGGAGATCTTCAAATTTGCTCATCTTGTTTGAGATTAGTTTGCCTATTTGGGTCCTTTGTAATTACATGTTAATTTGAGGATTAGCTTTTCCATTTCTGCAAAGAAAAAGACCACTGACCTTTATATAGATATTGCATTGAAACTGTAGATGGTTTTGGTAGTACGGATATCTTATCTATATTAAATATTGTAATCCATGATCATGGTCTATATATTTAATTTTGAAATTTTCCTTTTAGTCTGTCTTATACTTTCTGTCTTTGATTACATTGACCATCTATTTTTGCATATTGCCTACTTTTTCTTAGCATGTGAATTATAATTATTTTAAATTCCCACTTTGATATTTCCAAAATCTGTGATATCTATGTCTGGTTTTGTTGCTTGCTTTGTCCCTTCAGATTTCACTTTTTCTTATCTTTAAGCATGTCTTTTAATTTTTGTTGAAAGCCATACATGATAGGAAGTGGGATTATGAATTTGATGTGATGTTTTATGGAAACCTGGTTAGGAGTTGGGTTGTATTTAACATTTTCTCTATCTATAGATTCCAGGGAATTAAAATTGATATAGTGCCTATTTTTTTGTTCTCCTGTTTTCTTTTGACTTGTCTTAAAACTTTTCCTTAGATATTCTACGTCATGTTGTTTAACTATGTTCATCTTTTATTACATTGGCATTCGGTTTAAATGTTGGTAATATGTGTTGGTGAAGACACTTTTTATAATGTTATGATTATATTTCAGTCATTCAGTGCAACTATATCCCCTAACCATGATCTTCATAAATGTTTCTTAACTTTCTCCATACCCTCATATTGACCTTATTAAGTGAGACAGAAATCCTAATGGTGCATGGAGCTGGGTAAATATCCTTTAAACTTCTTCCAGGTAGGATAAGATTCTGGTGAAATCACTCTCCTTAAAAATGTTTCCTTTGGTCACAATGGTTTCTCTTTTCCTCTCAGTATCATAGATACAAGGGGATTCTTCTTGACTTTCACCAGGAGAAGTGGGTAGGGATCCTATTCCCTAGTCCACATGAAAGTGAGGAGGTGAAAAGGAAGCTACAATTGCAGTCCCCTGGGGTTTTTCTCTCTCTGGCTAGTCTACTGTCATTACCAAACAATTATTCAAAATGTCATTTAAGTGGTACAACCAGTTTGTTTCTCCAGCAGCTTCTACTCTAAGGAGGCAGAATCTGGTTATGACTATATAGCTATACCTCTCTCTCCAAAAATAGGTTTGGACATCAATTCTTATGATCATTAAAAAAAAGTCACAGATTTTTATTTACATTCAGTTTTTAGTATTTTTCCTGTTTTAAGGATTGGAGTCCTGAATTCCAATCTATTTACATGTCTGGGATGAAAAAGTAAGTTCTCATTATATTTTTTTATTCCCCAACCACCGACCGCTTGTGCTCACTGTTTGCTTTCTGTGTCCTTTAGCTGCATGTTTTCCTCTGTGTTTGCTTGTCTCCCTTTGTTGCATCATATTGCTGCACCAGCTCTCCATGTGTGTGGGCTGTCAGCTCTCCACAGGTGTGGGCCAGCTTGCCCTCACTAGGAGGCCCTGGGAACCAAACCCAGGCTTCCCATATGGCAGATTGAAGCCCAACCACTTAGCCACATCCGCTTCCTCATTATATTTTTATATGGTATTTTCATATAAACTGTTTACTTTTAAAACACTAGTTATAATATTTAAAAGGTTTTTACAATTGTATTATACTTCATCTTTGAGCTAATATCATTTGAGAAACAATAGTCCCTGATGTATGTACTTCCAACAAATATGAGTTATCTATTCATTTCTTTGGAATCATAAAAGACAGGTATGTGATTGATGCATAGTTTACTTAAGGAAATAGAGCTGCAGGCAAAGGACATTTTCTCTGAGGACTGAATGTGGAACTGTAAATTGGCTTTGGACACTGAAGTAATAATATCTTTGTTCAAGAAGACTCTGTTTTTCTGATTTTTTTTTTAGAAAGATGAAAGGTACCCTCAAAACTTTATAGGAAGCATCAATTTCTTCATTTGAGTAAGTAACACCAGTTTTCTAAGGAAAGTTAAGGATAATCTATTATGATTTCTTGAACTGCCTAGTATATTATACACTAACTTTGTGAATAACATAGAAAATCTCAGACAAGCCATCTATTTACGGTCATTGGTTAAAACTATAAAAATCACTTAATAAATATGTTTTTGAATCAGAACAATCATTTTAAGTCTTTATATCATTTTATATCTAAGAGGACTCAAAGATTATTTAACTTATATTTTATACTAATGTAGTTTCTCATTCATAAATTGATAGTCTTGGTTTTATTTTACTTTCAAACAGGTATAATGCTATATTTATTTTTAATATTTTGCATGAATTTATTTATTTTATTTTTATTTTCATGTCTTGAAACCTATAACAATGGTGAATTAAGTTGATTTCAAAGTTATGAGCAGAACATTTTTGCAAAATCAAGTAGGCCCCATTTAGGACCAAGTGCACTCAATTACCATGAAGTGTTAAACATAAATAAGGAAACTCTCTGGTGGGTAATTTCTCAAACCATCAAAATATATATTAGAATAAATGGCATATTAGGTTCCTTATGAGTATATAGTGTAGTGAATCAATCAACTCAGTCAATGAATCCTAATCAAAGGGTTGAATAAGTCTCTCTGTAACTAAAATCTGAGTGCCATCATGCAATGTGTGTTGTGTTGTTATCTTTGCCTTACAGTGAAAGATTTGAGAAGACACAGTAAATATTGAATGATAATTAGTGTAGACTGGTGGAAAAGCCTTAGAAGAAAACTGTCTGGCATATTTGAACTTGGGGAAATCATTTAAACTTTATAAGACTCAAGGTACTATTTTATGTGTAATTATATTAAAATCTAGTCTGCTCAGTTCAAGTACTGTGAAGTGTTTATTCAACCATCCCTCTGTGCATTTAATACTTCATTAAACAACAAATGTTTGTTAAGCAAATTCTCTATTCTAGTCTATCTGCAAGACACTGTGTATTGAGAGGAAAGTACAAAAGATGCTTTTCTTGTCACCCTGGGGTTAGAGTGTAATGAATTTACTGAATTGATGTATAAGAATTTGCTGTGAAACTAACTAAGCCAATCCAAATATAGCTATAATATCTGCTTTGCCTATTTTTTTCCCGTTAAATTAAAGTCATATAAGTAATATATTCAGTGAAGTAACTTTGGAAAAAAAGTTTCATTGTATTTAAATTTTATGAGGTTTTAAAATTATACATCACATTTAAGAGAAAATTTAGTTTTCAATATAAAATCAATAGAGAAATGAAGTCAATATAAAAATACTAGAATTTTAAATTTATTACATATTTGATCCTCAGTCAGCTTCATAAGATTATTCTTTGATCTATCCTGTATCACATCAAAAGTTCCTATATTTTTGTAAAAATGCTTAGATGGAATTAAAAATAATAGGAAGAAACTGCTGTGGCTTTTCATCTAAAGACAATGTTACTGGACTACCATGAGTAAGGACAAAAATTCAAATTATGTTTAAGGCAGTAGAAATAAATTTTCAATGTCTAATCTATTCTCTATCAGATACCTCTTTATGCCTAATATCCTTCATTCAAGGATTCAGGTTTTAGCCATATGAAATAATACTTATGTAAGTAACTGAACTTCCAGATTTAGAGATTGAAACAATTGAAGCATAAAATAAGAAACTTCAAAGAATATCATTTACATAAATTCTTATTATGTTTTTAAAATGTTTCCTTTTTTTTTCCTTTTTGTAACTTGTCAGAATTCTGGAGATATTGTTCTGTATGTAAGATTATTAACTAATGATAATTTTGGCTTTCTTTTGACTGAATTTTTCTGTAATCCTTTTCATGCTTGCTTCTTAAAATTTATTGATAAACAGGAAAATAAAATACTTAAACATTAATGAATTCTTTAGATTTAGAGAAAAGTTGTTAAAGTAGAAATTTGCTATGATTTTATATGTTATAAAGATTTCAATTTCTAGAAAATTTTAATTAAAAATGTTTTGAAACAATATTTGAAATTTAAACAGCAATCATGTCCCCTCCACCAGTGAGGTAAGTGTCATATCTTGGATATTTTCTTAAGTTTCCATAGTGAAGTCTGATGAAAGGCAAAAAAATTCACTAACTACAAGTAAAAGATGAAAGATAGGGAAGAAAATGGGTTTGAGAAGTTGGAATATGGTGAATGATTTCATCTGGCAAAAATTTCTTCAGATTGAAATGATTTTTTAAATTTCTCCAAACTTACAGGTAAGAAGCAACAGCATGGCATACATGAACAATGAGACAACAGGGAGTGATTTCATCCTACTGGACCTATTTCATCACAACCATGCTCCCTGTGTCCTCCTTGCTCTCCTCATGCTGGCTTTCTTGATAGCCTTGTTTGGCAACACAACAATTATCTTTCTTGTTAGTTCCCATCATTGTCTCCATAGCCCCATGTACTTTCTGCTCAGTCAGTTATCCTTCATGGACATCTTATCTATCTCCACATTTGTTCCCAAAATGGCCATTGACTTTATGTCTGGGAACAATCATATTTCCTTCATTGGTTGTGCAATTCAGCTCTTTCTCTTCATGACCCTGGTGGCTTCAGAGTGTCTCTTGCTGGCTGTTATGGTTTATGACCGCTATGTGGCCATCTGCCACACCTTGAGCTTCCCCATTCTTATGCGTCCCACCATCTGTGTGTTCATGGTAGTTGCATCTTGTCTGGGAGCTCTGCTCAATGCCCTAATCCATATATATATATACTGACTCTCCCTTACTGTGCCTCCATGGAAATCCACCATTTATTTTGTGAGATTCCAGTGCTGTTGAAACTAGTCTGTGCTGAAACTTCCTAGTATGAAATGGGTCTATTTGACTGTGGCATTGTTTTTGTCCTTCCTCCCATCTCAGCCATTTTAGCCTCCTATGGAATAATACTGTCTACTGTGCTGGCCATAGGCTCAAGTGTGGGCTTCAGGAAAGCCTTGACCACTTGTTCTTCTCACCTGACTGTGGTGTCTCTATTCTTTGGAGCTGCTATCATCAAGTACTTTTTGCCAAAATCTTACCACTCCCCTCAGCAGGATGAAGTGGTCTCAGTCTTCTATACCACCCATAAGTCCATACTTAACCCTCTTGTTTACAGTCTGAGAAACAAGGACGTCGCTAGATCCTTCAGTAAAGTTTTCAAAAAATGAGAACTTTGTAAATGTTTTCTAGTTTCCTCTAACAACCCAAAGTCATGAAAGCATTTACATGAAAATGATGAGATTTAACATATCTGTAAACATATATAGTCATATACATTCATATTTATGGCAGATATTTTGAGAAATATAAAACAAATGAAAACTTACAATCCCATAACTAAAGCTGATATATAACACCATTTTAAAATATTTTAATATTTTTACTCAGCATAGCATAAAAATAATGAATTTATTTACTTATGTAAGATATCAAATGAGTGTTTCTTATTCCTGAACAGTCATCATATTTATTCAATTTTTAAAAATGCATGAATCATCTTTTAGGGGAAACATGAGTTCCACTAGTAATTACATCTATTAGGAAAGTTGAGTTCTTTGAAAGCTACCATCATAAATGATATAATAATGATATTTTTACCAAATGTTGTTTCCTAAAGTAATCTTGGCTATAATTTTGGGATATGGAATTATTAAATCAAATATATTTATGTAGGGGAGCAGATATGGCTCGAGCAGCTGAGTGACTGCTTCTAATATGTGAGGTCCTGGGTACATTCCCTGGCCCCTGGTACCTCAAAAAAAAAGTATTGATACATTTACAAGTTTAAAATATTAATTGATCAGTGTTGTTTCAATTGATTTATATTTATATAATTTTATCACTAAATATTTAATTTTACTTTAAAATATTAATTTTAGGGAAGAGGTGTGATTTATAATGATTACATAATTTACAGCATACCTTCTAGTTTTGCTTCAGTAGAATTGTCTTTATAACTTTGCTTAATATTTGCTTCAGAAAAATACCCATATATTATGGCTTCCCCAATTGACACAATCTGTTTGTAATTTTTTATTTGCATTTTGCTATTAGTATTGGGCTTAAGATACATTTGTTAGTAATCATATTTTTATTTCAGTATGATAATTCCATATTATTTTTCCTGTACTGCATTATGTGTGTCGAACTACGATTCTTTTCTGGAATTAGTCCAGACTTCTGTTTCTTTCTTACAACTTCTCTTATGGTTGACTACAAAACTATGAAATGTAATTTCTAGAATCTAGTACATGTTTTAGTGCAATCTTAGAGCCCCTACTCACAAGAGATCATAATCCATGAATAAGTAATGAGGAAATGCCCTCATCAATGTACAGATTATATAAGTCAACAATTGGTTTGCAAGTATTTATCATTTATTAGTCTTCTTTTGGATGATAGTGACACAATTGGTGATCTTTCACGATTTCATTGTATTAAAATAAAATATATAGAGTGACTGAATATTAAAAATTTATTTCACATAACAAAAAAAATTGTGTACTTTATTTCTCAGATTGTTAGTGATCTACTCCATATTTTCCATCGTCTATGGCCATATTGACTAAATTAGAAGTTTGATTTTTGTGTAAAAAAGTAATTTATAAATGAGAACAATTTTGATGAGAACAAGAGTCATGTGGAATCTCTGAGGGATGCTGAGGAATATATACAATTTTGAATAAGACACTATATCAGGTGATCCATTATTGTCTTCCTTGAAAATTGTATTGAATATTGTCAGAAACAAGACAGGTTGAAGGCCCAGCTTATTATGATATGCTCAGTGTCTGTTTTTAAAATTTTGAAGGATAAAATTTGTTTACCTCCCTGGGCAATATGTTTAATATTAAGATAAAAATAGCTTGATAAGGATGTTGAAGTGAACTGTGAAGTGTAATTTTTGAGATTCCTTCAACTTTGGAACTTCTTTGAAATTTAGAGAAATATGAGAAGATCAAAAGAATTTCTTTTTTCCCCTATTTCATAATCCATCATATTTTGTTTCAGTATGTTTACTATTATGATATTTCAGAGTTTGTGTCCCAACTTTTAATTAAAAAAGAGCAATTAAATTATTTTAGCATCAGTTTTTACCAGTTGTTCATACCCAACTCACCTCAGACATTATAATTTTATCCAATTTGGCATTAGTTACAACCCCAAATTTCTCAGTGGATTGATATAAAATCTTGGCCAAGGGAAAGTTCATGACACATGAGTGAAGACACAAACCTAAACTTTTCTGAGAATGTAGAAACAATTTATGTTTCAGTACTCAATAATGGCTTAAAATATGTTTTAAAACCACAAATGTGGATTTATTGCTCTTTCTGCATGTCATTTTGAGATTTGTTCTCCCTCTGCAATGCATACTGTTGGTGCTTTTCCCAATGAGACCATCACCAGTTTGTAAAAGGCAAACAGAAATACATGGAAAGTCACTTTCTTGCTCTTATATATTTTAGCCAGTAATTGCACTTGCACTAACTTTTTATAATCCATGCCTAAATTTAAAGAGAAGTACCAACTTCTTTTGGATTAAATCATGTTCCCCCAAAGATCAGGTCAAGTCCTAACCCCAGTCCTGTATATGGGAACTTATTTGAAAATAGTAACTTCAAAGATCCTAATAGATAAGATGAGGTCAAAATAAATCAGTGTGGGCTTTAATCAAATATGACTGGAGTCCATAAAGAAGTGGACAGTTAGAGATAAATAGAGGCAGAAATAGACAAATGGCCATCTGATGGAGCTATAAATTGAATTATGCCTGTAGCCATCACCAGAACTTAATAGACTTCAGAGAAAGCATGATCCTGCTGACAAATTAATTTTAAATTTATCACTTCCAAAGCTGTGATAAAATACTTTCCTGTAGTTTAAGCCAACCAGTCAGTGGTAGTTGTTAGAGCAGCCTTGGTAAATTAAAACTCATCTGACCTTTAGCCCAGAAGATGTAGGACAAGTTTATTGACCAACATCACTGATTATGGTAACCCTTTTGATTACCAAAATATTTGACTCACTTTACTTTTCTCACAAAAATACATACAATCTATCTCCAAAGGAGACAACAAAATTCCAGAGTGTCTTATTCTAAGACCTTATCCTCTGATGAGCACATCAGTTTCCTGAAATAGTAAAGCTTTCTCAAACAGAGGTAATGTAATTCCGAAAATATGTTTAATAGGAGATGGATGAAACAAGGGGCCAAACAGAAATCAGAATCAACCTAGTGACCAGCAACAATAGGAAGATCCATCCATCCTGGGAAATGGACAAATACTTGCAGAAGTTTCAAATGGAGTCCATGGTTAGGGCAATCCTTCAAAATCTGGCACCACTGTAGGAACTGACAGGCAAGATTCAGAACCATGGAGAGAGTGGGTGTCTTGGGACCTGGAGTCCTCATGAGTCACAGCTACTGCTAGGAACCCTAAATGAAACAGAAATGCAGAAATATGATGACTTTATACTATGTCCTTCCAGTCTTCTACCAGGGCCACAGAGTGGGATTTCCTGTAGAAAAAAAATGTGCCTGATAATCATGGAGAATGTAGTCTCCTCTGCTAAAGTTCGGAGAAGACTAAGAACACTGACCATTTCTGCAAATAAGCAGAGTGAACAACATGGAAATTAATAATTGTACATATCTTATATTGTGCTTGTCAGTGTCTTTATATTTGTTAATGCATCTGCCATAAAATCGCTGGCTTTGCTTAATATTGCCAGAGTTAAGCCAGTGTTCCTTTAGGTTGCTATTTTCCTGATGTACCTTTTCTCTTCCTTTAATTTTCATATATTCTAGAATGATACATTTTACTTGTCTACTTAAAAATAATCTTTCCCTATATTCATGCCTTTTTACTCAGATGATTATGTCTGTTTACATTGGTTAAAATGCCTGATATACTTTGATTTATTTCTATCATTTTATGTAGTACTTTCTAATTGTCTACCTTCTCCATATGCTCCTTCAATTCATTCTTGTCTTCTTTCTCATTTTCTCTTATGTCTTTCTTCTTCTAGTTAAGACATCACATAATATGGTTTTATATTTTTAGTAATTACTTAAGACATTTCTACCATGTGATATATTTACTTTTAAATTTGTTACACTTGTGACATCTTATTAAACAAATAACATTATGCATTTTAATTCAAATCATCCTCCCAATTATTTCTGTATAACAAACCACATTGAAATTTAGTGGCTTAAGAAAAAATTACTATTATTGCACATGTGCTGTTGGTTCACTGGACTGAATGAATGTGTGCTTTGTCAGGGCAGGGGTCTCCAATGAGTTTGAAGTCAGGTTATGGTTGCAGTCACCTGGAATCTCCATTGGAATATATGTAGAAGAAGGCTTCTTTAGTCCCATATCCATTGCCTCAATTAGGCTCCCTGTGGACTTTATCTCCAGCAGAAAATCCTTGGCCTCTCACATGGATTATACATGCTCAAATGAGTCCTCAGTCACTCTATTCAATGACACTCATTGAGACTGATACTTTTACTGAGATCCATGAACTTCTGGGAGAATGGATAAAGTTTAAATACAGTTTTCTTTAACACGTATCGTCTCTACATTCCCTACTTTATTCAGGGTGCTTCTGTATGATCTTCACCATTGTTGGCCTTTATATTTTGTCTCTTGTTTTCCATACCACATAAAGTAATGAACACTGATACCATTTTGTTTCCTTGGATCAATGTTCTTGGTAAGGAGGCTGATATCCTTTTGTTTTATTTTACTTTGTTCCTGCTTGTTTTGAACTAGATCAATTAGATTTTACATTTGGGTCCAAGTGGAGGTCAGGTGTTATCACAAAAAGGAAGAAAAGGCCATATGCATTAGAAAAGGTGGTGTGTGACTCACAGTTTCCATAGAGAGAGGGTGTCATGAGGAAATGATGGGAAGCACAATTGGCTCAGGTGAGTTAAGCAGGAGGTGGGGAACACACAACAGATCAAGAAGGGCCTGTGGGCTTGTGCCTTTATGGTGGTCCAGGGGTGGCACTTAGTAAATTTTCCATGGGAATTAGTAAAAGTTAGTTTAAAAGAAAATGAGCACATAAAAGGATGGTGGAGATGGTTAGGTAATAATTTAGGACCAGCTGTGAATTTTGGGTGAGGTCTGTGATGGTGTAGAGAGTGGTCACAAAAGTGGTTTGGATTCTGGAGGAGTTTATACCCCAGGGCTAGAAGGCTGCTTGTTTATTAGGCCAAAGGAAATTATTAAGGCAAATGGCTTAGCTAAAGTAAGATGGATGCTGAAGCAACACACAAAAATATTTTGATAATTATAACACTGCTTTTACTTAGGTTTTCATCTCTGAAATATATATTTCCAGTAGTTTAATATATAAAGCAAAATTACACATGCAATACAGTCTCTCTCTCTCTTTCCATATATATTTATATATCTCCAAATTGGTCTATCTATCTATCCATCAAAATCTTTGGATTGATCATGGTACACAATCTTTTAAACTTCCACATATTATTGTCTATCATTTAATTTTCAATGTATTCAAAATAAATTTAATTTGTATGAAAAATTGTTATAAGAGATGAAAATTCTATTATATATTAATAAATGGGACAATTCACCAAGAAGAAATAACAATAATATTTATGTATATAACCTGGATGCCCCAAAATACATGAAACACAGACTGGCAAAACTGAAGGTAGAAATAGACAGCTCTATAATAAGAGTTAAAGACTTCAACACACCACACATAGTACTGGATAGAAAATCTGGACACAGGATAAATAAGCTTGGATAAATGAACTAGAACTAATAGACATTTATATAACATTACACCTGAAGACAGCAGGATATATATTCTTCTCAAGTGCTCATGAGAATATATGTTGGGTCACAAATCATGTCTCAGTAAATTCAAATGTTTGAAATTATACATAAAATTTCCTCTAATCTCAATTGAATAAAGCTGAAAATTAATAACAGGCAGAAGAGAAAATTTGTAACTATATGGAGATTAAGCAATACACTCAAATAAGAAGGGGGCTAAAGAAGAAATGACAAGAGAAATCAGTAAATACCTCAAGACAAAAATTATCAAAACTTATGGGATACAGTGAAGTCAGTGCTAAGAGGGAAATTTATAGTCGACAATGCTTATATTAAAAAAGAAGAAAGAGCTAACACCAAGGACCTAACTGCACACCTGGAGGGACTAGAAAAATAACAACAAACTAATCCCAAAATTGTTAAAA
>JAQZBX010024067.1:0-30414 GCA_029593785.1 Cabassous unicinctus
CCAAATAGACTTACCCTGAGACACCTACTATTTAGAATGCCAAATGTCAGAGATAAAGCGAGGCTTCTGAAAACAGCAAGAGAAAAGCAAAGCATCAAATACAAGGGAAACTTGATAAGATTAAGTTCCAACCTCCCATCAGAAACCATAGAAGAGAGAAGAAAGTGGTATGATGTATTTAAGGAACTGAAAGAGAAAAACTGCCAGCCAAAAATTCTGTACCTGGCAAAATAGTCCTTCAAAAATGAAGGTGAGTTCAAAGACTTCACAGACAAAAAAAAAAAAACACACAGAAAAACAAAACAAAAAAAAACTGATAAAGTATGTTACCAAAGGATCAGAACTGCAAGGGATATTAAAGGGAGTGCTACAGCCTGAAAGGCAAAAAACAAGGGCAAAGAAATTTGGAGAAGAATGTAGAATAAAGATTATTTGGAAGCATAAACTAAGTGGTAAGAAGATAGACAATAGAACGATATGACAACAGAGAGCCAAAGGACAAAATGGATTTACTAAGTAATGCCTTTATAGTAATAACATCGAATGTTAATGAACTCCCCAATCAAAAGACATAAACTGATAGAATGGATAAAAGAAATATGAGCCATCTGTATATTGTCTACAAGAGAATCACCTTAGACGTAAGGACACAACCAGGTTGAAAGTGAAAGGTTGGAAAAAGACATTCCATGAAAAGAGTAACCAAAAAAAGAGCTGGAGTAGTGATACTAATATCAAACAAAATAGATTTTAAATGCAAAACTGTTATAAGGGATGAAGAAGGTCATTACATATTAATAAAATGGCAATTCACCAAGAAGAAATAACTCTACTAAATATTTATGCACCTAACTTGATGCCCCAAGATACATGAGGTACACACTGGCAAAACTGAAGGGAGAAATAGATGTCTCTACAATAATAGTTGGAGACTTCAATGCACCACTCTAAGTTTTGGATAGAACATCTTGACAGAGGATAAATAAAGAAACAGGGAGTTTGAATAATATGATAAATGAACTAGACCTAACAGACATCTATAGAGTGTCATACCTCAAAATAGCAGGATATACATTCTTTTCAAGAGCTCATGGATTCTTCTCCAAGATAGACCATATGTTGGGTCACAAGACAAGTCCCAATAAATTTAAAAAGATTGAAATGATACAACACACTTTCTCTGATCATAACAGAATGAAGCTGGAAATCAATAATGGAGGGAAAAAGGGAAAATTCATAAATATATGAAGATTAAACAACACACTCTTAAATAATCAGTGGGTCAAAGAAGAAATTGCAAGACAATTCAGAAAATATATTGAGATGAATGAACATGAGAGCACAACATATCAAAACCTGCAAAGGCAGTGCTGAGAGGGAAATTTATAGCCCTCAGTGCTTACATTAAAAAAGAAGAAAGAGCTAAACTTGAAGATCTAACTGCATACTTGGAGGAACTAGAAAAAGAACAGCAAATTAATCCCAAACCAAGCTGAAGGAAATAAATAGTAAAGATCAGAGCAGAAATAAATGAAATCAAGAACAAAAACACCCCAATAGAATGAATCAGCAAAACCAAAAGTTAGTTATTTGAGAAGATCAACAAAATCAACACTTAGTTAGACTGACAAAGAAAAAAAGAGAGAAAACGCAAATAAATAAAATCAGAAATGAGAGGGGGACATTACAACTAACTGCAGAAATAAGAGAAAACATAAGAGGATATTAGGAACAACTGTATGCCAAAAAACTATACAATGTAGAGGAGAAAGATAAATTCCTAGAAACACACGAACCACCTGCACTGACCCTAGAAGTAACAGAAGACCTCAACAAACCAATCACAATTGAAGAGATTGAAATTGTCATCAAAAACCTCCAAAAGATGAAAAGCCCAGAACCAGATGGCTTCGCAGGTGAATTCTACCAATCATTCAATGATGATCTAATACCAATTTTGCTCAAGCTCTTCCAAAAAATGAAGAGGAAAGAATGCTACCAAACTCATTCTATGAAGCCAACATCATCCTAATACCAAAACCAGATAAGCATACTACAAAAAAATATTACAGACCGGTATCTCTAATGAATATCGATGCAAAAATCTTAACATAATGCTTACAGACAGTATCCAATAGCACATTAAATGAATTATACACCATGATCAAGTGGGTTTTATCCCAGGTATGCAAAGGTGGTTCAACACCAGAAAGTCAATTAGTGTAATAAACGACATTGATAAATTGAAGAAGAAAAATCACATGATCCTCTCCATTGATGCAGAAATGTCATTTGACAAAATACAGCACACTTTCTTGACAAAAACACTAAAAAAGAGGAATAGGTGGAAGCTTTCTCAATATAGTAAAGTGCATATATGAAAAACCTACAGCTAGCATTGTACTCAATGGTGAAAGATTGAAAGCTTTCCCTCTGAGATCAGGAACAAGACAAGGATGCCCACTGTCATCATTGTTATTCAATATTGTGGTAGAGGTTCTAGGTAGAGCAATTAGGCTAGATAAAGAAATAAAAGGCACCCAAATATGAAAGGAAGAAGTAAAACTTTCACTATTCACTGATGATATGATTCTGAATCTAGAAAACCCTGAAAAATCCAAAACAAAGCTACTAGAACTAATAGACAAGTTCACCAAACTGCCAGGATATAAAATTAATATGCAAAAATCAGTAGTGTCTCTATACACTACTAATGTGCAATCTGAGGAGGAAATCAGATAAAAAATTCCATTTATAATAGCAACTTAAACAATCAAATATTTTGGAATAAACTTAACCAAGGACATAAAGAACCTGTATTCAGAAAACTTAAAAACATTGCTAAAAGAAACTGAAGAAGACATAAATAATATGTTATGGACTGGAAGACTAAATATCGTTAAGATATCAATTTTACCTAAACTGATTTCCAGATTCAATGCAATCCCAATAAACATTTCAACAGCTTTCTTTGAAGAAATGGATAAACCAAATATCAAATTTATTTGGAAGCATAAGGGGCCCCGAATAGCCGAAAAGATCTTAAAAAAGGGCAAAGTTGGAGGACTCCCACTTCCGGACTTTAAAGCATATTACTTAGCTACAGTGGTTAAAAAAAAGCATGGTACTGGCATAAAGACAGATTGACCAATGGAACCAAATCGAGAACTCAGAAATAGACCCTTACATCTACAGCAAGTGATTTTTGGCAAGGCAGTCAAGCCCTCCCAGGTGGACCAGAAGTCTATTCAATAAATGGTGCTGGAAGAACTGGATATCCATATCCAAAAGAGAGAAAGGGAACCCCTGTCTTACACCTTATATAAAAATTAACTCATAATGGATCAAGGACCTAAGTAGAAAACAACAACCATAAAACTCCTAGAAGAAAATGTAGGGAAACATTTTTAAGATATTGAGGTCAGGGGTAGTTTCTTAAAGCTTACACCTCCAGCATAAGCAACAAAAGGAAAAATAGATAAATAGGACCTCCTCAAAATTAAACACTTTTGCTCCTCAAATGACTTTGTCAGAAGGGTGAAAAGGCAGCCAACTCAATTAGAGAAAATATTTGGAGTTCCCATATCTGGTAAGAGTTTAATATCCATGGTATGCAAAGAGATCATACAACTCAACAATAAAAGGTACACTACCCAATTAAAAAAATGGGCAAAAATTTTGGAAAAGATGTTGTCCAAGGTAGAAATACAAATGGTGAAGAAACACAAGAAAAAATGTTCAACATCCCTAGTGATTAGGGAAATGTAAATCAAAACTTTGAGATATCATTTTATGCCTATTAGACTGGCTGCTATTAAAAAGTCAGAAAACTGTAAATGTTGGAGAGGATATAGAGAGATAGGAAAATTTATTCACTGTTGGTGGGAATGTAGAATGGTACAGCCACTGTGCAGGATTGTTTGGCAATTCCTAAGGAAGCTGAATATAGACTTTCCATGTGACCTGGCAATACTGTTACTAGGTATATACCCAGAAGAACTGAGAGCAGAGACACGAACAGACATCTGCGCACTGATGTTCATAGTGGTGTTATTCAAGATTGCTAAAAGTTGGAAACAACCCAGGTGTCCATCAGCAGATGAACTGAAACAAATTGTGGTTTCAGAATTGAAACAAATCGTGGTGTATACACAAGATGGAATATCATACAGCGGTAAGAAGAAATGAACATGTGAAGCATATGACAACATGGATGAACCTGGAGGACATTATGTTGAACGAGCAAGCCAGACACAAAAGGACAAATACTGTATGATTGTGCTATTATGAGCAAAATATATTATGTAAACTCATGGAGTTAATAATTAGAATATACGTCACCAGAAAATAGAAGGCGGTAGATAATGGAAAGCTGAGGGTTAATCTGTGCAGAATTGGTTAAAAGGTTGTTTGTAAATCTTTGGAAATGAATAGAAATGGTGAAAGCAGATCTTGGTGTTTGTAGCTAGGAGAGCTATTATATGGGTCCGACAGTGATTGAAAGGGAAAGTCTAAGGTCATGCATATTACTAGAAGGAAAGCTAAATAGTTAACATGGGACTGTATAAGATAGTTAAAACTCATGTAAAACATGAATATGGGTGATATTGCATACATAAGACTGTTTTTACAAAATATAAATACAAATATCCTAGAAAGAAGGAAAAAGAATAACAGCTATGTATGGCAGGGGAAGCATAGAGCGATTGAGAGTTAATGAGTTTTGTTTGTTTGTCTTTTTATTATTATTATTATTGGCATAATGAAAGTGCTCTAAGAATGACTGAAGTGATAAATGCACAAATATGTGATTACACCGAATACCATTGATTATACACTTTGAATGGATTTAGGCTTTATTAATATGTATCAATAAAACTGATTTGTTAAAAAAAGTTTAAAATAATAAAAAATGATGGAAATGGAAGCAAATTTCTGCCGTTTAACTCACTATGTTTCTATTGCATTTAGGATTTTGTAATACCATGCCTCTGCAAACTTATGTTTAATATCCTTTAATAATGTAAAATGGGCAGAATTCTTGAGTCATAGAATAGAAAATATTTGGTGTCTTTGAAAATGTTTTACATTGGTTTTCTGCATGTGCTATGCATAGTGTATTCAAAGTGTGGCTCTGAAGTAATGTAATTGACTTTTCCAAAGCATAGAAACATGTTTACTTCCCAGTGTGAGCATTCATGGCCTCTTATAGGATAGCCATCCTTTTCCTGGGAATTTTGCTATCAGATAAAACATGTGGAAATCAACCATGGAATTGTTTCAGAACCTAAGTCTGTATGTCTTCAGTGGAGGCAAAGCTTAATATATTAAAGGGGGATTTGGTATTTCTAAATAACCAAATTTCATTCAGAGCCATTTTGCTTGAATAAGGTATGTGACTGTGGGAAAGAACATTATGTGTGACAGATATTGAGATGAGAATTTGACATAGAAATGATGATCATACTTTGCTTCTAAACTGTCTATGACAGGCAATAGCCAACATTTTTATACAAGTTTTTATCAATGATGGAAGCATAGGAATGACCATAACATGTCTCTAGTGATACTTTTTCAGAGACAGTACTCATCTCAATGTACAATTCAGTGTTTTTGCTAAAATATATTTAATTACTTTATAGATATCTATTTTATGTTGGTCATAGTGCTCTGTGATCAGTCATTCACCTGCTTTCTTATTAGGTTCATGCATGTACTCTAGCAGCAGTTCTTTTATCAAGGAAATTGGACTTTATATGTCCAAAAGCTAGGAAATCAATAGAACCAGTGCAAACTCTTTATATACAGAATAAGTAAATTACTATTTAATTGGTTGGTTTAGAATCTGAATCAGGGCTCATTAAATTAGCATTTATGAGAGTTGGAGGTTTTATATAATTGCTTTATAATTGTGAGTCATGTTTTCTAAATGAAGGAAAAGTGAAAGATTTTATCATATCGAGGAAAAGTACATTTTCTTATTCATTTTTTTACTTTCTTTTTTTTTTCTATATTCATGACCATCATAAAACCCAATTGTATCTCATTTTTCTTAAGAACTCCCAGATACTTTCATTTTTAGAAAATTTAGAAACCCATTTTCGTATATTATAATTAAGCTTGATTTTAACATTGTTGATAATGAAAATATTTAAAGTAGGTAAATACCAGTTTCTTTAAACAATATGACTCTGTGTAACAAAGCATTTGGCACCAAGACATAATAATATAATAATATAATATATCATAATATAATATATATAATATAATAATAACATTATTAGCAAAATATTCATATAATGTTTTGTAAAATTATCAGAAGTCTTTCACATGAGTTTTTTCATTTAATCCTGATTATATTGGTATTCTAATCTCTATTTTAAATTTAAGGAAAATAATTCTTGGGAAAGTTCAATGACTTGCTGTAGGTCACAAGGCCAGTTAACAATGGTGGCTTATGTTCTAGAGCATTCTCCACTAACCCCATCTATATCCATAGCACCTTCTTACCTCTTTCCTTCCCCAAGTTTGAGTTAACACATAGGAGAAAATCCAAGTTTGCTACTGTTTATTTATTTACTCTCTACTTCCACCTAAAAAGTGTGTGATAGGATTTTCAAAGAATGTAAAGTAATAAATGGAAGTAAGCCAGAAAATTGGGTAAAGGGTAAGGAGGGGTAGGAAAAAATAAAATGAGACCTAGTGTTAAGTTGGTGCTAAGTACATATGCTGATGCTATGTTGTCTCCTTATTTTGACAGATTGGGGTTGGAAATTAGTCTCTGAGATTTGTAGTAATCATTTAGAGGATCCAGCCCTTATAAAGTTACGGTTCTCGTAAGATGAAAACAAACCAGCTTTTCAGGAGTAGTGTAAGTATCTCTGGTAATAAAAACTAAAAATTTATTTTTCCTCTTATATGTGAGTAAATAATGTGCCCTGCTGGTGGTACCAGTTGATGGTCTTGTCAAACATTAAACATTCTTTGTAATGGACACAGATAAGGCCAGTGGAAACTTAGTAACATTTACAGCAGAAATAGAGTTTCTAGCCAATAGACAAGCTGTACTGCAACCATAAAAATGGCTCACATACCTTTTTTGGAGTTATCTCTGCTTCCTTGTAATGCCATAGTATCCTTGCTTTCACCTCATCCCTTCTGGAAAAAGAAACATCCAGGTATCCAATCGCTGAAGTGCTCCTGCTTTATGATAGCATCCTACACACTTTCCTTCTCAGAATTATCTTGCATATGCCCAAACTCTATAAGAAGCCCCTTCCAGTTTCTCCTTACTAAGATGCTCCTACCAGTCCCAAGCATGTTTCTTTCTTGCTACAGTCAGGTAAATAAATCAACTTTATGTGATTATATTGTGTTCTTGATAGATTTGATTGGTGAGCTTTGGCATATATAAAAAAGACAAGACTAATAAAGTCAGCAGTGTCCTTGACAATAATTTCCAGAATATATAAAATGAATTTCATATACCTTACCTTATACAACTCCTTAATATAGGACAATGCCGTTACTCTCAAGGGCCATACCGAACTGGCAATGCAGCCGAGAGAAGGAGTTTCAGAGGCTCTTAATCCAGAGAAGCATTTATATCTGTGCTTACAAAGTTCCTCAAGACCTCGAGGAAATCTTGATTGATCTTATGTTTGTGCAAAATATTTTTAAAAGAATTCTTATCCCTTAAAACATTGTTATCCTTTAAAACATTCTCCTTTAACAAAATAACCAACTTTTCAAATAGTTATAACTTAGTAATCATCATTTCCCAAAGGCCTTGAGCCACACACAAATTTTCTTTATGACCTGGAAAAGGAAGGCTAATTCCAGGGCCTTTGCTGAGATAAAAGTATTTTTGAGGCAGAAAAATATTCCCAGTATGCCTGGATCACGAAAATGTATTGAACCAGGAGGCATTTTCATTCACATCATAGAGGAGACCATAATGCTACTGCTCACATCCCTGGGAAAATTCATGGAAAGGTATTTGTTTTTTAAAGTTTGTTTATAAGGTTGGTTTTGAAATGAAACATTTTTATTTTTTTAAGTGGTTAATCAAAATGTCTGCCTATTGTAGATGTCATATACCCAAAAAACAGTATAAAGTTTTAGAAACAAGTTTCTCCAATGTATAGAAATATATCCTCTCCTCTCTATTAATGACTGAGTTTCATTCTTTTAAGTAGTTAATGGATTTTACCTCTAAATCAAAAAGCTTTTCTTATCTAAGTTAGCCATCAGATACTTATTTTAAAAATATAAAGATACTTTCTTATTTTTATGTAAAAATATAACTCATATATTGATTTAAACATTTTACCCTTTTGTTTGGGAGAGAAAATGGAGTGTGAAACCCCACAAAGTATAGCAACTTAAGGAAAATGTAAAGGCTGATTAATTAGCTGGAGATGAAGTTGAAGCTAAAGGGATGGGCATTTGTATTTTAATATTTTTCTAAACTGATTCACTATTTCAGACATGCCCTCTGTTCTCTATAGAGCACTTGTTTGCGTTTTCCATTTGTCTGTTCTTGTATCCATTCATGATGTTTTAAATATGAATTTTTCTGGCTTTGAAGAACAAGTTTCTGTGTCAAAGCTATTTTCCATAAACACATTTAAATGATGTTCCTGTGTCATGTTAGCACTTAGTGAATATATGCAATTTTTTTCCTAGGGAGTATAATGCAAATATGATGTTCTCATTCTAGAACTGAATTCTCAAAATTAAATTCCTAATCTATTTGGATGGAAAATCAATCCCTATATAAGTGCCTTTTAAATAAATATGGTATAAATCAATACCCAAAGGTTGAAGGCCAGCCTTACCTATGGCTTTTAGAAAATAGGGTGTGTTTTGTTATTGTTTTAAGGTGGTATTATAACCAGGGATCCAGAAATACTAAAATCCTGTACCCGACCACAGGCATTTTTCTAACAAAGCTCTGGAGGGCAATGTATGCACAAGAAGCAATGATCAAAGAATACAAAGGTAATATTTTATTCATTTTTTGGGCTAGAGACACAAATTTCACTGCAGTAAATCCTGGTGATCCAGGCAATGTTACATAGAGCATCCCTTTTTCGAAGCTAGCCAGTTTTTGATGGCACCTGTAATATCAGGGGGAAAGTACCAGCAAAAAAAAGATAAGTTTTTCCTCAATGCCTAATACTGGACTATGTTACAAATAATTTTCATGAAGGTATTCTGTACTTGAATGTTACACATGGGAGAAGAGAGGAGGATATGGTGGAGAAAAAGCTGTGGCTCTTACTAATTCAGAAAGAGTCTTTTAATGAACCAGTGATTCCTTAAAGTGACCAACTAATCCCTTGAATCTGGTTGAGCCCAGAAAACAAATTAATGATTAGATTGGGAGGATGTAGTAAGGCTCAGGGAGGAAAGAGAGGAGTGGGCATTGCATTCCTTTCTCTAAGACAATCATGGCAAAACCTGCAAAAGATTCATGCTTGTAGTCATTTTGAAGTTCCAGGTTTTTCTTGCTTTATTATAATTAGCAGAAGGAATAGTATAAATATATCAAACTAACCAAAATTATATTCTACCCTCAGGTTATACCAACAGTGAAAATTAAGGCAATTTTACAAATCTAATTGCAACTGTAACTTGAGTACATAGTTATATAGCCTAAATCAGTGATGCTTTGCCTTTTATAGGTCATGACCTCTTTGAAAATCTATGAAAGTTACAGACCTCTGTCTAAGAAAAAATGACGAGGGATTTACATACAACACAACAATGTATTTTGTAGGTGCTTATAGAGTCATGAAGAAGGTACTCTTTTGAATCTAACTTCTTCGGCTCCATATTATGTTTGTGAGATTCTTCCATGTTAATGTACACAGCAATAGTCCCTTCATTCTCTTTGCTGTGCAATATTTCATTATATGGCTATATCACAATTAATTGATTAATGAATTGATGAATAGACATTTTGGTTATGTATTAGTGTTCTATCACTGTGTAACAACATAACAAATTGCCACAGATTTAGTGGCTTAAAACAATACCGATTTGCTAGCTCACAGTTCTGTAGATCAAGAATCTGGGCGCGGTGTGGCTGGATTCTCTGCTCAGGATCCCACAAAGCATAAATCAAGGTGTCATCTAGAGCTTCTCCTCTGAAGCTCTTCCAAGCTCATGTGGTTGTTGGAAGAATTCAGTTCCTTGTAGCTATTGGATTAAGGTCCCTGTTTTCTTGCTTCAACATTTTACTTTCAACTCTTTTGTGTTCTTGTTTATATGGTTTATTTCTTCTTAGCAACATACAGTTGGGTATTATTTTTAATTCAGTCTGAAAATATATTTTTAAATGAAATATTTATTCCATTGCATTTAATGTAATTATGGATATACTTGTTTTATATCTATACTTATTTGATACACCTACTTTTCTTGCTTTTCTCCTATTTCTTGTTTTCTTTTTGATTAATCAAATATGTTCCCATCCAATTACTGTTAGGTACTTCTTTTCCTATTCTCTTAGTGGTGACTGGACATTATAACTTGCATCCTTGACTTACTACTAACAACCTAGCAAGCTAAGACACCAACTTTTTTTAAGTAAGGGGAATTTCCTGTACTTTAAATTGGAGGGTCCTGTGTAGTGGGGCTGGAGTAGGTAGGACAGCTTTCCTGGTTCCACACTCCAGGATTCACCTTCTGTTGGCACCAAGACAAATTCAATGACTTGACCTCTCAGAATTTGTGATATTTGTCTCTTCTTTTCCCTCTTATCACTTCAATGTGAATATTCTCTTTCCTTTGTGTTTTAGTTTCCCTGGCTGCTTAAGCAAAGGGAATTTATTAGGTCATGGTTTTGAGGCTGGGAAAAAGTCCAAATCAAGGTGCCATCAAGGTGATGCTTTCTTTTCAAAAACTGGTGTTCTGGGGCTGGCTGCTGGTGATCCTGGGTCTTTGGATCTTCTGTCACATGGCAATGCACATGGTGACCTCTGCTAGTCTCTCCATTCTCTTCTGGGTTCTACTGAATTTCAGTTTCTTGGTTTGCATGGCTTTTTTTCTCTCTTTCTTTCTGACAGTATTCCATTCTGTTCATAAAGGACTCCAGTGATAGGATTAAGACTCATCCTGTCTGAGGTAGGCCACACCTTACCTGAAGTAATCTCATCAAAATGTCCTACTTACAATGGGTTCACACCACAGGAATGGATTAACTTTAAGAACATATGTTTCTGGGGTACATATAGCTCTAACCATCACACTTTGCCACTGCTATTTATGTTCTTCCCAGTTTGGATTTTCCTGTCAACATAAGCATGGAGATTTATCAGGGGAGACAGATTTGGTGGGTTAACTTTCAGGGTTCACAGGTCCCATACTACCTCAGCACAATCAAACCTTCACAAAGTTCCTCTATACTTTATGTGAATTGGAGTCTACCAAATCCCCTCCAAATTCAAGGGGGAGGGATTTAGGAAGATTAAAAAATAACCATATATGCACTGCCACAGCCATCTTGCCTTTGAGCATTTTTAAAATCACCTCAAGTAATTTTAATGTGCAGCTGGGTAAGAGAACTACTATTCTAGTCTATTTAATACATCTGCTACTGGATCAGCACATGTTATTACTATTGAGGCATTTTGTATTCATTGAATAATTTTTTAAAGATGAGCTTGAATGAAAGGACCTAACATATCACTCTAGAAATCCAGTATTAACAGACAAGGCTTGGCATTCATAATGACACCTATTTCTCTCTGGATTTAATATGTAGGAATAAGCAATGGAAGCAGTATTGCCTACTTAAAAACTTGAAATAAAGTGCTATGAAATGGAAATGTATAAGGAATTACTTCCAGCTAGGAGGAATAAATTGATGTTCAAATATCTAATTTTGCTTGTAATTAAATAAATTTGTTTGAAAGAAAATCTGCTGAATATTAGTGTGGACCAGAAAACAGAGCCATGTTAATGCTAACTACACTAGGCTCAAAACCTAGGTCCTTGGCCTCATAAGAACAGGGAAATCACCAATTAAGTTGAGCTCTAACACTCAAGGGCCTGCCTATCAACATGTTTTAGGAAATAGAACCATCCCACTAACATCACTTTAATTATAAAGCAGCATTATGTAAAGGCTATGAAAGGGGCAATCTATTTCAATATAAATCATGCTAAAAAGCTACCACTAAATGAAGTCTTAGAAAAAAACCCATCAAGTAAGATTAATATATGCTGGCAAACATATTAATCAGATAAACCTAAGTGTGGAAATTTTCAGTTGCTAAGTTAGCTTTTAAAAGGCTAAAAGCTGTAATAGTGAGAGGTTAAGAGCAATTGGTCTTAACAATCTTTGGAGCTGAAAATACGATAACATTTTCTGGCTCTCATTGCCATTGACAACACCTCGTAAATAGGAATCACACATGGCCCAAATTCAGTCAGACTTGATAATGATAACTTAAGTATCTCTAAAATGAAAAAAGAAACAAGCGAAAGTTATGGATACAGAATCCTGAAAATGGTGCCACGGGCTATAGCACACAAAAACCCTTAGATGGTGTTGTCTATGGATGCTAGGATTCATTGAAGGCAAGGATAGAATAGACCTTAGAAATACCCTTGTTTGTGCCATTCCCAACATTTTACAGGAAAGATATCCAAAGTCATGGAGTCAGGTAGATGTTTGTGGTTGTTTAGCTGCCATTTATGTTATGTCTATACATTTTTTGTTTGTTTAAGTGATGTTTTAGGGTTGCCAGTTGGAAATGTCAGTTGTAGACAACTTAAGGATAAAAGTAGCCAATAAATGGAGAAAGAAACCAGGTACTCTTTCCCCTTTTTTGAGCCCCAGCTCAAGCACTGCCTGAACCAAGTCTCCACACAAACAAATCAATTTTCTTTTTGCTTAAGAAAGTTTGGATATTCATTCATTTGTAATATAAAGCATGCTAAGTATTATAAATTTCAGTGTGGAGGGATATCCTCCCACAGGGAAATCAGGTGTGGCTATCAGGAGAAGGGTCAATGGAGAATGGAGCGGTAAATCAACCATTGTCCAAAACAATAGGTTAGTGGTAGCAACTATGTATAGAATTTATATCTCTTGACTCTCAATTTAATGCTTTCTGCACTTTGCTATTTTAATACTTGTCTTAACTTCTTAGTCTGTCCTAACAAAGTACCACAGTCTGTGTGTCTTAAAACAACAGAAATTTATTGCCTTACAATTTTGGAAGGCTAGAAGTCTGAAACCAAGGTGTTGGCAAGGCCATGATACTTTGAAGTCTGCAGGGAAGACCTTGTTCCCTGCCTCTCTCCTGGCTTACAGCACTGGCCAGCCATCCTTGGCACGTGGCAGTATAACTCCAATTTTGCCTCTGTCATCATGTAGCCGTATCGCCCAATGCATATCATGTCTTTCTCCGCCCCTGTTTTTTTAATAAAGATACCAGTTATTTTGAATGTAAGGCTTACCCTATTCCAGTATTACTGAATTTTAATTGAACTAATTCCATCTGAAATGACCCTATTTCCAAATAAGGTCACATTCTGAGGTAATGGGGATTAGGACTTCAACATATTCTTTTTTGGGGGGACACAAATCAACCCATAACAGTACTTCAGAAAAAATTCTCTAAATGCTAAAGAAAGCAGAATATCTTATGAAAATATTTGAAATTGTTTCATATTTACTTTTGTCAGACCTAGCATATTTGTGATAATAACTGAAAGTAACATACATAAAAAAATAGGTAGATTCCTTCTCTTCTGAGTTTCTACCACAATCAGAATAATTCTGAGTTTCTCATAAAAGGCTTATTCAGATAAAATTTAATATTGTTGTTTTGTTAACATTAAAGGAGAGGACTACTTAAAATGTTTTAAATCCTTAGAAGGATCTCTGAAACCTTAATTTCTACTTTCCCTTGTGGTGGTTTGAAATTGTATGTACCTGGGGAAAAAACATGTTCTTAAATCTAGCCCATTCCTGTCGTATAAATCCATTTTTGATGAGGCTACTTTAGTTAAGATGTGATCCACCTCATTCAGGATGAGTCTTAATGGTATTGCCAGAGTACTTTAAAAATGGAATAAATACAGAAAGAGAGAGAGAAAAAAAACAAAACTATAGAGGCTAGAAGTTGAAAACAATGAAACCAAGAAGAGAAGGGAGAGACCAGCAGATGCCACCGTGTATCTTGTCATGTGGCAGAGGAGCCAAGGATTCCTGGCAGCTGCTTTTTGAGAAGAAAGCATTGCCTTGGTGATAGCTTGAAGCGGACATTTTCTCAGTCTCAAAATTGCAAGCTAATAAATTCCCATTGTTTAAGCCAACCCATTTTATGGTAACTGTTTTAAGAAACCTAGGAAACCGTGACAGTTTGAAGTTCCTTCAAGAGTCTCCAAAATAAAAAATATTATGTTTTTGAACTAATCCGTTCCCATGGGGGATGGACCCTTTTGATTGAACTATGTCAGTGAAGTGTGACACAGGTTGGGTTTCTGCCTTCTTGCTGGGCCTTATATAAACAGAGACACAGAGAAAGAAACATACAGGAAAAGGGAGCTCTGCCAATTTGACTCAGCCACGTGAGAGAGAGCGGGAGAGAGAGCACTCCAGGTTCACGTACAGCTCCAAAGGCAGAGAAGCCCCAAGAGGCTGAAAGAGGTCCCAGAATCTGGAATCAGCAGGACACAGAGGCATAAAAAGAAGGCCCCAAAGGGCTGGGCCCAAGGAACAGCCCATGGCTAAGGAGATGAGCCTTGCCATATGCCAGATCACCACTTGGCAGGATGCCAGGATCACCAATAGCTGACTTTGGTGAGACAGCATCTCCAAAGGCACCTTGATTTGGATATTTCACAGCCTTGAAACTGTAAGCTTTTACCCCAAATAGAATTCCCATTATACAAGCCAACCTATTTCTGGAACTTTGCATCAACAGTCCTGTGGAAAACTAAGACAGAAACTAAAACAGATTTTGGTACTAAGAGAATGAGGAGCTGCTATTACAAATACCAAAAAAGTAGAAATGGCTTTGGAATTAGGTAATGGCCATAGGCTGGAAGAATTGTGAGTCGTTTGATAGAAAAGGCTTAGATTATCTTGAAGAGACTGTTGGTAGATATATGGATGCTAAAGGTACTTCCCATAAGGAATTAGACAGAAATGATGAATGTATTATTGGAAGCTGGAAGAGAGGCAATCCTTTTTTAAAGTGGCAGAGAATTTGGTGAAATTAAGTCCTGATGTCAGATGGAAGGCAGAATTTGAAAGTGATGAGCTTGGATATTTAGCTGAGGAGATTTCCAAGCTAAATGTGGAAAGTACAGCCTGATTTCTACTTGCAGCTTATAGTAAAATGCAAGAGTAAAGGGATAAGTTGTGAACTGAACCCCAGGGCACATGCAAAAAAACAGAAATTGACGGTTTGGAAAATTTTCATTCCAAACCTGGAAAGCAAGGCCCCAAAGAATATGTTCCATGAGAGGGTTTAAACTGAGCATGGATCCAGTTGGACATTTCATTACAAGTCAGGATTGGAAATACAGTTATCCAGGAAGGATCTGTGGAAAGTCCTACTGTCTGAGAGTTTAGATCCCTGTGTACTACACACAAAACCAACAAGATTTTGAGAGATCTGTATGAACAGAACCATTGCCAGCATGGATTAAAAGGGACAGAAATGGGACAGATTGAAGGAAAAATCCTTTCATGCACAGGACAATGGAAGTTGAGATCTAGACTCTAGACATCTTCTTGGACCAAGAGAGCAGACCCACCCATGTGTGTGGAAAAGGTACATATGCCATGGCACCTTGAGAAAGTGGGCCCTCTGTCCCATTGTTAAGAAAAAGTGCTACCACCTAGGTTTTCATCAATGCCTGGGTAATTGCCATCGTGGGAAGTGTGGGGAGTGGGGCATATGGGAATAGCTATATTTTTGTGTGTAACATTTATGTAATCTAAGTATCTTTTAAAAAATAAAAAATAAATTAAAATTAAAAAAAGGAATGGATTGGATTTTGATAAAGTATCTCTGTATATCTCTGTGCACATATATAGGCAAAGGATATGAACAGTTTACAGAGGAGAAAACTCAAAAAGGTAACAAGCATCTAAACTGTTTTAATAGTAATCAAAGTAATCATGTGCATTGCCATGAGACAGAGGAGCCAAGGGTAATCAGCAGCTAGTCTTTGGGAAGAAAGCATCACCTTGGTGATATTTGATTTGGACATTTTTCTTTGCCTCAAAACTGTAAGTTAATAAATTCTGATTGTTTAAGCCAAACAATTTCATGGTATGTGCTTTAATCAGCATAGGATTTGAAAGCATCTCTTTATCAACATTTCAAAAAACAGAACTTATTACTGTAGAGTCTACCACATAGGCTGTTATTTACTTGGAAAATCAAAATTATTTGAGGATAATCTGTTCACTGAAGTGTTCAACTACATTCCCAATTTTTTCAAACGAGTTCTACTACCTTGAACAATTTTATAAATCAATCTGTTGAAGTAAATGATCTGTCAAAAGTCAAAAAGTTTGTGTATATAAACATAACCAGTATGAGAGGATAACAGCAACATAATTACCATCTATTAATTATTGCAGCTGTGCTGCATTATTGTTTCATGATGTTCAAGTTTATTTTTGTTGCACATTTGCCCATTTAAATGGGAGGGATTTGAGAATTCTGAAGGAATATCACTTAGTATGTAGTACCTTGAATTCATAAATGCAAAAATTTTGTGTTGGCTTTTCTCCAAGTTTTTTGCTAGCTAGCCTATACTTTGTTTCCTTTAATATTCTTACCTATCAATTTTACATGCAAATTTTATCCTGTTACCTATTGCAGTCTCTAATGTACACTCATTTTATACCAGTTTTATTTTCACAGTGAGGCATGACATTTAATGCCTTGAGAACATTGAGTAAATTGGAATGCAAGTCCAATGTGTATGAAGTAACTATAAAAGGAGGATAACATGAATCTGGAAGAAATTACAAAGGTCAGTCAGAAGGAAATTCAGAGTTGATAAGCAAAAAAAATTCCCCAGAAATAAAAGAAACAAAAAATAAGAATGCACAATACAAATAAAAGAAGCAGGAAATGCATATAATTTGGAGGTTATTGATAAGGTAGAGTTAGAAACATAAGCTTGTTATAAATTAGACTATTTTCCAGAAAGACCAAAAAATGCATCAGGAAGAAAATAAGCTATTTGTTAATTTGCAGGAAAATGATAAGGGAAAAGAAATAGAATTTTGTTGTCAACAAATGCTATAATCCGGTGTCTCCCTACTTAATAAGTATGAAAGTTGAATAATGCTGGAAAACCTTATTACTTAACTAGAAAAACAAACAAAAAAATTCCAAAATGGTAAGATATACTAAGAAATGATAAAAGAGGTGAGTTCTAACATAACTACTTATTATAAATGTGAAAGAAACAAAAGCATCTAAAGCAAATATAAGGAGTTACAAGATTTAAAGGAAAGCCAGTAGTCGCCAATAAAGACCAAAGGAAAGCCAAGTTAAAAAAGAGGAAGGGAAGGGAAGGGGAGGGGAGGGGAGGAAAAGGGAGGGGAGGGCAAGGGAGGGGAGGGGAAGGAAAAGCTGCTGAGGTCAGGGTCAGAAATCTTCAGTCAAAGGAACTTTTATTATAAAGACAAAATGACATTTGTTCTAATTTTCTTGGTTGTTCAAGCAAGTACCATGAAATGGGCCAGCTTAAAAAATGGGAATTTATTAGCTCAGAGTTCTGAGGCTGATGTAGAAATCCACATCAAGGCATCCTAAAGGCAATATTTTCTCCTTAAAGACTGTGGCATTCTGGGGCTGGTGGCTGCTGGCAACCCTTGACCTTGGCTTGGCACGTGGTGGCATCTCCTGGGCTTCACTTTCTCTTCCAGGTTCCATGGACTTTCAGCTCTTAATTCATGGGTTTTATCTATTTGAGTGTCTTTCTATTCATATAGTACTTCAATAATAGGATTAAGACACAACTTGGACCACACCTTAACTGAAAGTAACCTCATCAAAAGATCCTACTTACAATGGATTCATACCCACAGGAATGGATTAAGTTTAAGAACATGTTTTTCTGGGATACATACAGCTCCAAACCACCACATTCAACCCTCTGGACCCCAAACAGACATGTTCTTTCTATATGCAAAATATGTTAATTCCATCACAACATCCCCAAAGCATTATGTCATTTCAGTAACAATGCTAAGTACAACATCTCATCACAATCAGTTGTGGGTGTGATCTGTCCTGGAGCACAATTCTGCTCTCTCTGTCGGTGGACTTTTGAAATCCAGAAAACACGTAATCTGCTTCCAATATACAAGGGGGTGTAGTGGAATGACAACAGGCATAGAATAGATATGCCCATTCCAAAAGGGAGAAATTGGAAGGAAAACAGGCATCACATGCCCCAAACAATTCAGAAACCCAGCAGGACGAACTCCAATAGTTTTCAAGGTCTGAGTCATCTCTGCATCCTTGCTTTATCCTCCAGTCCTGATAGAGTGGCAGTCCCACCTCTTCCAAGTGCCATGCTCTCCGCAAACACTGGGGTGAAGGCTCCACTCTTTCTGAGCTTTAGGATGGTGACTGGACTCTCTGCATATCCCAGGGCATAGGCCACATCCTCTCTGAGTACTGGAATGGTGGCTAGATTCTATGTGAATGCCAGGGCACAGGCTCCAACATCTCCCAGCATTGGGGTGGCAACACTCTTCCTGAGCAATGGGGCAAAAGACGCACCCCCTCCAAAAGCAGGGGCAGATTGCCCTTTCCGCATATATGGGTGGGCCTACCCTCTTGGCCTGAAGAGAACTCTTTGGTCCAGACCTCGGTTTCTATGGTTCTGCCTATGAAGTCATTCTTGCTTCCATTTTTCCCTTCTCTGTCCCTTTCAGTCCAAGCTGACAATGGTTCTGCTTATAAACATTTCACAAAAACCTCATCGGGTTTGTATGTATTTCGTAGGGGTCCAATCCATCAGATAGAAGAATTTTACTCAGATCCTTCCTGGATAACTCTATCTCCAATCCTGATTGAAATGATTGACTGGGTCCATGTTCTGTTATACCATAAATAGATGCTTAATCCCTGGGGATTCACTTTCCAGAAGCTCAGGGCGGTTCCTGATAGAGCCACTTCTGGCCCTAGTCTCAGAGTACACTATCTGAATAGCCTCAAAATTTTCCAAACTCTCAATTTCTGGTTTCTCTTTGCCCAGGAATTCAGTTCCCAACTGATCCCTTTTCCCTCTCACTTCATTGTAAATTGCAATAAGAAATCAAGCTGCACTTTCCAAACTTAGCTTGGAAATCTCAGCTAAATATCCAAGTTCATTGCTTTCAAGTTCTGTCTTCCAACCAACATCAGAACTCAATTTTTTCCAAGTTCTCTGCCACTTTAAAAAGGGATGCAACACATTCATCATTTTTTTCCCAAGGCCTCATTGGAAGTACCTTTAACATTCTATCTAACCAACAGTCTCTTCAATGCAATCTAGGCCTTTTCTATCAAGCACTTCATAATTTTTCCAGCCTTTACCCACTAACTAATTCCAAAGCTCTTTCTACATTTTTTGGTATTTGCTATAGCAGCACCCCACTTCTTGTACCAAAATCTGTTTTCGTTTCCTTGGCTGCTCAAGCAAATACCATGCAATGGGTCAGCTTAAACAATGGGAATTTATTAGTTCCCAATTTTGAGGCTTAGATACAAGTGCAAATCCAGGCATCGCCATGGTAATGCTTTTTCCTTAAAGACTGTGGTATTCTGGGGAAGGCTGCCAATGATGCCTGGTCCTTATCTCATCACATGGCAAAGCACAGGGCAACATCTCCTGGTCTTTGCCATCTCTTTCATTTTCCACTGTCCCTCATTTTTTTTTCCTTCCTGGGGCTATCTATCTATCTATCTATCTGAGTGTCATTCTGTTTATAAAGTTATTCAATAATAGGATTAAGAGCCACCCTGGGCCACACATTAACTGAAGTAACATCATCAAAAAATCCTACTGACAATGGGTTCATATCCACAGGAATGGATTAAGTTTAAAAACATGTGTTTCTGGGGTACACACAGCTCCAATGCATCACAACAATGTACAGAAAATAGTGACACCATTGCCATAATGAACATTTTAATTTACAAATATGCTCTGTGTTACTAAACCCAATGGACAATTATCCATCTTCATCTTATTTGATCTATCAAAGGTTTTGACAAATTTCCTTACTTTCTCCTCTTTGACATATTTTCTTTGCTTGACTTCTGTGATGCTTAGGCTAATGTGTCAACTTGGACAGATAATTGTGTCCAGGTGTTTGGTCCAGCAAGCACTGGGCTAATTGTAATACAAGAACATTTATGGACTTTGGTCACCAGTGAGTTTACTGAGTGGATGGCTGATTACATCTGCGTCAGTCAAGGAGATTGCCATCAGCAATGGGTGACGCTTTTATCCAATCAGTTGAATACCTTAAAACGGGAAGTGATTTCAATATTCAGAGAGAATTTCCCAGCTCATCTTTGGGCAGCCAACTTCTCCCAGAAACTCATCAAAGACCTTTCATTGGACTTTCATCAGAGCTCCTGGTTTGCAGCCTGCCTCCGGAACCTGGACTTGTGCATCCCCACAGTAACGTGAAAGAATCTTATAAAATCTCATATTATTGACAGATATCTGCTGTTCATTCTGTTTCCTGAGAGAACCCTGACTAATACAGCTTCTGAGAACACCTCACACCCTTTGCTTTTCTCTTAGTTCTCTGGTTGTTCCTTTTCAGTTGCCTTTATTGATTCTTTCCTTCATCCTGAACTCTTAAGGTTGGAGTGTCAAAGTAGTAATCCTTGGTCCTTTCCTTTAAACATATGCACTCCCTTGGTGGTCTTACCCATACTGGTGGCTTTTCAATCTATAACTCCCAAATTTAAATCTGTAGCCCAGAACTTTCACCTGAACTCAACTCATATACACAACTGCCCAATATTTCTACTTGGCTTTATCCTAGTCAGACTTAACATCCAAATATGAAACATCTTCCTCCACAAAACTTTCCCAACTTCATTTTTCTCATCTCAATTGAGAGAAATTCCATTCTTTGAATTGCTCAGGCCCAATACCTTCAAGACACCTTTGGTTTCCCTCTCTCACATTCCTCTTTTTAATGCCACCAAGAAGTCCATTTGCTCTACTTTCAAACTGTATCCAGGTTAGACCACTTTTAAGCACTTCCACCATCCCTGTCTGAGCCACCATCAACTATGACTGGATTACTTCAACAGTCTCCTAACTGGTCACCTTGTGTTTATCCTCATCTGCCTCCAAAATATTCTCTGTACAGCAGGAAGATGATCCATTTGAAATGTACATCAGATTGTTTCTCGGCTCAGAATTCTGTAATAGCTCTTCCTTGTAGTCATAGTAAAACCAAAGTTCTTTTAATCTTCTACCAGGCCTTATTTGATCTAGACCCTCCCCCATGACCTTTCTGACTTATTTTCTACCACTCTTCCCTACTTCATTTATCCCAGAAAGCCTCACTTCCTCCCTTGTTCACAGAACACTTCAGACATGTTCTCATTTTAGGGTCTTTGCTCTAGGCATTGCTTCTGCTTTGAATGCTCTTCCTTCAGCCACCTGCTTGGTCAACTCTCCCCACTCCTCCAAGCCTTTGCTCAAATCTCACTTTCTTAACAAGACTTACCAGGACCTCACCTTTTAATATTGCCACCTGACAACAACCTATATCCCTGTCGTTCAAGATTCCTTTACTTTTGTTCCATGCATTTGTAAATTTCTAACACATTACATATTTACTATATCCAATTATTTATTGGTTGTCTCCTCATGCTAGGATGTAAGTTCCATCACAGTAGAGGTTTTTGACTATTTTGTTTCCTGATGTACCCAAAGGGCATTGCATTGAATTACTTGTAGTATTGAATTAACTTATTCTTAAATAGTAGACTTTCAGGGTTACAATCTATATACATGTTATGTTTTTATGCCGCTGGGATGCCTCAACATATTCCCCCAAATAAAATGTGTATTCAGTATGATCTCATCATTATCATTACTTCAGGATCACTTGATGCTAGATTCCAATTCAAAACTCAAGCACTTATATATGCTATCCAATTTACAATTATATGTTAAGTATTCAGAAGATTCAAAACTCAGTGTTGAGAGAAATATGATAACATAAAAACATAATCTCAGAAATTTCACAGTCAAGTGGGGAAGAAAAACAGATTTTTCATATTTATCTTACCAATGAATTTCTTCCTAGTTGTAGTCCTCTACTATAAAACCAAATGAAATAATATCTTTCTTTTCTGGAGTTCAGGCAAAATATTTATTCTCATTATCTTTTCTAATGCTCTTTAGAATTGCAGTAAACGTAACTTCTGGTTACCTGGCTAACTCTTCTCTGAATGTTAATGGGACCACAAACATTTGATTCTGGCTTTTTAAGGAGTTTCCTGGAGGCTAAGCCAGTGTAACCATTGGCCAGTTTGATGTAATGATGAATTCCAAAAATATAATTGGATCATGCTTGTAAACTGATCTGTTAATCTGGGCATGATTAGGTTATGATTAGGGTGTTGAGCCCCACCCCTTGGTGGGTGGGGAATCAAATATAAAAGGCATGGCAAGAACAGCTTTGAGAAGCAGTTTTTGAGAAGCAGGCTTGATGATGGAGTTTTGATGTTGGAAAGAAGGCCCCAGGAGAAGAGAAGTGAGCCGTTCACCTGATAGTCTACAGCTGACCTTGTGGAGGAACCAGAAGAGCTAAGCCCAGAGAGAAATGCAACCCCGGGAAGAGAGGAACCCAAGAAGCCTGAACCCTGGCAAACGTTGGCAGCTGTCTTGCTCCAACACGTGGCAATGGACTTTGGTGAGAGAAGAAACTTAATGCTTTATGGCCTGGTATCTGTGGATTTCTACCCCAAATAAATACCCCTTATAAAGACCAACCCATTGTTTGGTATTTCACATTAGCACCCCTTTGGCTGACTAATACAGCCAGCATGCTGAGTTAAACTAATAGGCTTTCAGCATCACAACGTAGGTACACACTATTTTCTATGCCACTGAGACCTCAAAATGGCTTAAAGTAAGTGAAATATTGCCATTATATCAATTTGTGATGTATAGTGCTGGGGTATTTAAAACATGTTTGAATGATTATTTTAAACAAATTAATAAAGTACACAATCTGTCTCTGGTTGATAGAGCTGAAAATATATCAATGAAAACTGAACTCAATGACCATGAATGTTAATCCATCTGCATTTTCACAACATGAAGCTCTCAATTCCAACAGCAGGTTTTGAAATGCAAAATGTTTAAAGCTGTCAGTGGCTTGGTATTTAAAAACCTGAAAGAAGAATTTTCCCCTAATTTTTGTATATTAATATCTTATTCTTTTTAATTTTTTAGACTGTTTGGGGGCTGGCCTTACTCTTAGTGAGTAGACAGCTGAGAATGATAGATTCTGGCACTCGCTGGGGACGTATACAATATTCTGATGCTCACTTGTGTGGAATGAGATTTGATTTAAATAGTGCCAGAGCTCGCTGCACCATTTCCCACATACTTGTTCACTACTTCAGCAAACACTCCAAAATGATTAATTTTGTTTTGTGGTGCTGCTTCAGACTCCTTTGATAAAAATATCCATTTATGTTCCTGAACCCATTTTTAAAATGAACTTTTCTGGCAGTGTTTTCTTCTACTGCTTACTGAAGGTGGAAATCCTATGAAAGGGAGAATTTCATTTGGGAAAAGAGTGGAAAAGAAGGGAAATCCTACATAGAATGGGCTAAGATAATGTGATTGCTACCTCTACCTCTGCCTGTACCCATACTTACACCTATACGGATATCTGTACCTATTTACATCTGTATCTTCACCTGTATCTATATCTATATTTGCATGAGGGCCTATTAAACATGAGAAATATTTTTAGGGGCCATATTTTTCCATTTCAAGATGAATATAGTTGTATTATGCCCCATGAGGGAAAATGCATTTTTTTAAAAACTATACATTATTTTGTAGAGTAGAATGACTTTTTTTTACTGAATTGAAGACTGTTAAGGAGAAACTCGACACTTTTTAACCATTAAACTGTTAGTATCTTTTGGGCATATTTGAGTAGTCATCTGGAGTAGCTGTTGTGTCTTTCAGCCTGAAATCAGATTTAGAGTGGGGTAGGCAGGCTATATTATTTGACATTGACATCACTGAGCCGAGGATCAGGAGAGTACCATGAACATTCCCAGAGTGGAGAGAAGCTGGGAAACAGACAGAGGAAGGTGGAGGGAGTCCGAAGTCATCTCTCACCTATTTCATCATTTTTGCAGAGACCTAGTCCAAGACACAGTCCAGGCTCCTCTTGTTTTGAGTTTTGATATGTAACCTTGATCTTAACCCATTTCTCTCATAAAAATCACTTGATATATTGGCTCACAGTGTATCTACATAAAATGGAAAACTTTCTGAGAAGCAAAATGTAATTTATTCACCTTTTAAAATATGACAAAATTTACCATTCATCTTTCATCTCAACAACTATATTTAGAAATTAATGTTACCCACTGTTCTTAGTTTTTGCCTAAAATAGCTGGAAAGTAGAACATAGTACCTCATGGGAGTTCAGTGTCACACCCTGGAAAAGTTAAGAAAGTAGATCACAAAGGTTATTAGAGGTCGATTTGCAGTTGCATATGTGAATTTGTGTTATAGTGTAATAAAGTCCTATAATTTGGCTAATTGTAATGACAGCCATTTTTAATGACAGGTGAGTTTTCCCTATACGTGGCTATTCTGTCACTTTCATTTGAACCTATAATTAGCACTATACTTGTTAAATATATGTACCAGAGACTTAAATCTTCGGTCTGTTCACATGCCATTTGAGCCCTGAATCTCAACTGCAATACCTATACTCCAGTTCAATGGACTTGCCCAGAGCAGCTAACAAAATGATAGTGATAGATAAACAGAGAGTCTCTACAACTGCAAGCAAGACAGTTCCATCTATCTGCTCCATGGAATCTAAGCACCCTCTCAATCAAAAACAAAGTGGGCATCACCATCCTAAAATCCTCAAGATTGAGGAATGAACAAACATAAGGGGGAAATGCAACTGTGGACTAAAGTAGACTTATTATTATTCTAGCAATGGAAGAACTTGTAACATTGATATAAAGGCAGTGGCCACCAGAGGTTCTTAGGAGAGGAAGAGGGAAGAATAGGTATAACATGGGGCATTTTTGGGACACTGGAATTGTTCTACGTGACATTAAAATGACGGATACAGGCCATTATACATTTTGTCAAAACCTATAAAAATGTGCAGTGCAAAGTAATAAACTATAATGTAAACTGTTGACTATGGTTAGTAGCAATGCTCCAATATGTGTTCACCAGTTGTAGGAAATGTACCACACTAATAAAGATGTTATTAATGGGGAAAATTGTGGGAGGGGTAGGGGGTGGGGCATATGGGAATTCCCTAGATTTTCAATGTATCATTTATGTAATCTAAAGCTTCTTTAAAAATAAAATAAGCTATTAATAAATAACCAATCATCTTGCAAAAGAAGACTGTTTGTGGTTCAATAAGATACTCCACAATCAATAGTTGAACAGCCACAGTACTCTAGTTGTTTGCAAAAAAAATTGTAAGACATGCTGTTACTTACTCTCTCTTGTGCCATGGTGTTTTGTAACTATGCAAATAGTTATTTTCCAGTAAATGGAAGTAAACAAGACTGATTGCTTCTCCCATGGTCTGAGTGTAGTGCAGTAATTGAAAACCTTTGTCAGTCCTCCTTTGTCTCCCCCATCCTGTATAGCTGTAGTTGTGAGGTGTTACAATTGCAGGCTGAGTCCTTCCAAGCTTGTTTTGACCAAGGCTGCAGTGTTCACTTATCCATGCACCAACACGTAATGAGTTCCTACTCCTTACGAGTCTTTGTACCAGATGCTGGGAATGCAGATATAAAGTCTCAGTCCTTGCCCTCAACTGGTTTATTGTCTGGTAGGGGAAATGTGCTAATAAATATAAAATTACAACAGAACATGATACACGTGAAGTACTGTGAGAGTAAAAACAAGAGGCTGTGAACTTAGGACTGACTTTTACAAATAAGCTCAGGTCTTCCAAATAGTAGGGGCCAGTTTTTCTCTTTGTACCTTAAGCTTTATATACTGGCAATAATCTGCCACAACTGGTACCCAAGATTCACCCTTTCTCTAGTCAAGGAAGAAAGGACTAGGAGAGCAGTTTGGTTGCTGAGGTTATTCCTTTGTTTCATCATCTGGTCAATGATTGATTTGGTGGGCCTGAAGTTGGACTATGATATCCAGCCTCTTTACTCTTAGAGTATTCACTTCCCCCAGGTATTAGATTGTGATCCCTCAAATCTAACAATGGGCTGGGAGTCTGCAGGACTGAAGCCTTCAACGAGGAAGGGAAGATATTTTTCATTGCCCTGCTAAATTTGTAGAGTTAGCAAAGAAGGCACTCACCTACCCAGAGAGGCCTCCATCACAACGTAATTCCAAAATTCTGAATGGTACCACTACCTACCTGGAAGCCCTTGCTATTGCTTACTCCATGTAGATCAGATGGTGACCCCAAGTTGAGCTACCTGAATTTAGCTATGCCACTTGGCCATGATGAGGCTGTCTTGAGTAGAGGCAAAGAACACAGACATTGGTACTACATCCCCAGGACTAATCTTGTTGTGTTGCTTGTCATATGTGTGACTTTGGGCAAGTTAATTAACCTTTTGGTGACTCATTGCCTGATTTATAAAATGAGAATAAAGTAATACCTACATTAGAGGGTGATGTAAGGATTAAACAAGCTAAAATATGGAATGCACCAGACACAGGGCCTAGGAGAAAGCAAGTGTTTTATGACCATCAGCTCTTATTGTTAGGTTTTACCCACGAGCCACTCTTATCTCAGGATGATATTAAGGCTGATTTACTTTCCTCATCCTAGTCTTGCTTGGCCCCAGTTCATTCTCTTCTCTGTCAGTCTGCTGCTGAGATAGTATTACTCAGTGACTTAGCACAGGTTCTGGAACCAGACAGCCTTGGTTTAAATCCCAGATTAAACACTTAGAAACCTTTGTTTCTTCATCTGCAAATAATATCACTTACCTTGTAGGAACATCATGACGATTCCCCACATTTGACCTTTTACAAAAACCCAAGAGATTTATATTCTCAGTCTAGCTATTTTAATTTCATTCCCTGGCATCTGAGGGGTGTATATTACCTCTTCTGATACTCTACTTCTATTGAGTCAACTTTTTTTTCTGTCTTTTGCTTCCCACCAAGGTATCTTGCATTGCTCTTCTTTGTGGTGATTGCTAGGCTCTGGAGTATTTCCCTTTTTATTTACCCACTAACAGCAAATCTTGAGTGGTGAACTAGTAAAGTGGCTATGAGCACAGAAAGTGGTGCTGGACTGGATGGGTTCAAACCCAAAATCTTGCACTTACTGTTTGTGTGATCACGGGAAATCTAACCTTTCTGGTCCCAAGCTTTCTAGGCTGTAAAATGACAATAATAATTATATCTACCACTTAGAGTTGCTGTGAAGATTAAATGAGTTAATATTTGTTAAGCACTTATAACAGTACATGGTACACAGTAGGTGCTCTCCAGGTGCTAGCTATTTTATTTACTTAGATATTTATTTTTAACCTCATCACTACTGGCACACTTTCAAAACAAGATCTGATCACTTTAAACTTGGGAAAGTTGAGCTCTAAATTCAAATTTCAACTCATATCCCATGTTATCCTTACCATGTTTGTTGACCATCCACAGCAGGAACCAATCCTGAGCTTCAATAGTTCCATTTGTCAGGAAACCTTAGAATTACAACATATAGTCCTGAGTTTTTCCAGAATTCCCATTTCCAACATTTTGGTCTCTTTCTTCCATAAATACATTCATACTTAACAGGCACTTCATTTCACTCTTTGCTTCAGGAAATATCCCTATATTTAACTAAATTAATATACATGAGTTAATCATCAGCAAAGCTACTGTTCCACTGTGGTCCTCCATGATCTGACCTTTAAGTTTTTAGTATATCTGAATCCTTAGTGCCCAGTTTGTCTGAGGATATTCAAAACTGGGCAAATTGGTAAGACAGCCCAAATTTATGTAAGAAAAGTATTTATAAAAATGAAATATTTTATTTTAATTAAAAATGATCAAATAATTGATAATAACCCAAGTATTACAAGGCATGTAATGAAAGTCACCCACTGCCATATTCCTTTCTATCTCTAAAGCCCCCTCTTTAATCTCTTTTACCTATCCCTTTTGGTACTTATCTCTATATTTCTAAATAATAAACTTACACTAGTGCTTCTAGATTTGTGAATTTTAGACTTTATTTGTTGACTTCTTACAAATAGGAATATAAGTATTCATAACTCTATAAGTTCCCTGTTTATTTCTTCAAAGCAATAACCACCTTAGAAATCACTTTTACACACAGACACACATATGTCTCAGGAAACTTTTGTTATATGGATGAACTCTCAATTATTCATGGACAGATAAACTGGTTTAAAGATTATTTGGGTTAAGGAGGCATAGTTTATGTGGCTGCACAGTGAAATCACCAGGGATCTTTTAAAAATCCTGATGCATGACTCTAAACATTCTGATTTAATCTATCTGGTTGTGTCTGAGGCATAGGTGGTCCTAATGTGCAGCAAAGTTTGGGAACCGCTGATATAGACAATTTCTTACTGGTCCTGACTTGTGGCCTCCTGTAGGCTAGAGAAGAGGAACCAAGCCATCTGCTGACTAATGACTGAGCTCGGCTAGAGTGACAGGTCCCTCTTATGTGGCTGCCATGCCTTAACCTTGGGGTGGTGTTCATACTCTTTGGTGCAGCCAAGTTTTGGCCTGCCAGTGGGCAGGGTGTCTGCAGGGGCCTGGGTCTGGGTTGCTGGTCTGGATTGCTCTGACAGGGAGATCACACAGGAAGAGGGTTGGCATGTTGGTGGGTGGTGGTTTATGGTCACTGGCAAGGGCTGGCTGGCAAGCTGCTGGGCTGGCAGGCCCTGGGAATTTTGCAGAAGTGTCTTAGTGGTAGACCAGGGTTGCAGGTGAGCCACGAGATGGTCCTCAGCGGTCCTGGGAAGGGAAAATCAATGCCAGAGTTCAGAAGGACAGACTCTGGAGAGCTGGAAGGTACTGGACCCCAATCATTCTGAAAGGAGATTGACCTTGAAGCTTGGGGGTCCCTGAGAAGCCAGACATTAATTCTTTAGTTGCAGGATCTTAGGGAAGACCAAGGGAGTGCCCAGGGGTGGGGTGGAGGTGGGATGGCAGCCAGGGTGATAGGGGTGGGGCTCAGGGCAACAGCTGTTTACTAACCAGTACAGACATATTTTAATATTTTAATGAACAGTAAAGTTATCCTGATGTATACAGTCTGGATATCAGCCCTGCCTTAAAAGACCAGTATATTGACTGTGATTAGTTGCTTTTGTGCCTATATTGGCTCAAGTGTCATAAATTAATCTTTGGGCAGAATTTCAATCTACATTTTAAAAAGCATATGTTTTATTCATTTTCTATTAAATTAAATTTACTGCTGAGAAGAAATAAACAGGGATCTATGATAAAGAGCAGTGGGGTGTGTAGGGGTAGGTTGCTTCTGAGAAGGTTGTCAGGAAAGATTTCTCTGGAAACAAGGCATTTAAGCTGAGACCTGGAGGGTCAGAAGGCTGCAGCCATGGAGGAGCCAAGTGGACAGTGCTCCAGGCAGAGCGTCTGCATGTATGTGAACAGAACACATCCTACCCTGGTCTATACCTTGGCAAAAGAGACCTGTAGATTCAGGGGGTTTTTGTTTGTTTGTCAGACTTTGTTGACATTGGACATTATAAACGACTGCTTTGCCATTGTCAGACAAAGTTACCATGAAAGAGGTAGTTTGAGTTCTGACGGATGAAATTAAATGCTTGAACAAACAAAACCAAGAAAGTAAAAATGATAGTGTGGTTAAAGCTTTCCCTCCATGACTGCCTCATTATTGGTAACTAGCCCATGTCAAACCTGCTGGAGAGCTATCTGTTGCCAGAGAACTGTAGGTCTAACCTTGTGCCAGGGCACCCTGCGAACATTTCCTCAGGTAGTTAATCCATCACGTATTTCCTATGATGAAAGCAGAGGTGTGTTGGTAAATGTGTAACAAGAAGCCCCCTGGAGAAAGGGCCCTATTTTTTAGCCTTTAACGCTTTCCATGGTGTAAAGTCTCCTACCGTGGCTGATTTCCAGCTACCAAGGTGGTATGGCTGAACTTGGGGTTGGAAA